>PVHP010009897.1:0-49271 GCA_004024765.1 Zapus hudsonius | reverse complement strand
GATCCAATACTCTTGGGCTTCCAAGGAAAGATGCACTATGTGAACATCTGACAGGGAGGCTACTAAAAATAGAAACTAGGTAATCCAGAATGCTGTATATTTGTTAACCTACACTGTTCTCACTCTCTGATGGAGATTGTGCTTGTATTTTTCAGGATATAGCAAGTGAGCTGTGGCCCATATAACCCTACCACCTGACAGCAGGCAAAAAGCTGAGATCATGGCAAGAGTTGAGCCACCACAGTCATATTGTGGAGGATCCATATGGAACCCTGCAGAGAAGGACGGGATGAACAAGGGACCCATAGCCACAGCCATTCAACCAACTCTGAATAAGCCAAATGTGTTTGTGTTTTTCAGGATGCAACGAGAGAGCTGTGGCCCATCTAACCCTACCAACCCACCATAGGCCGATGACCCAGATCCTGGCAAGAGAGGAGCCACCACAGTCATATCATGGAGGATCCATAGGGAATCCAGCAGACAATGACAGATGAACAAGGGACCTATAACCACAGCCATTCAATCAACACAGGATAGGCCAATGAGACAGAAACCAAGGATTTTCGACACAAGGATCCCTAAACTCGCAACATTAAGGGAACCTTAATACTCACCCACCAGGACTCAGGGAACTGAGTGGAAGAGGGGACGGAAAGATTGTGAGAGCCGTGGTGGGGGAGATGGTCCAGAGGCATGGCACCCATCAGTAACAACACACTTGGGCCAGGAAGACCAGGCTGAGTACTAGGATATCCAGGATCCCTTGCCACAAGGACTAATACAGACAGCCCACGGAGGAGGATATCCACCTGATCAGGGAGGGGGAGGGGGGAATTTGGGGAAGTTGGGATAACAACTCATGGTTTGCCCACTAAATAATGTAACTCATTATGGACAATAAATTTATATTTAAATTAAAAAAACAAGCAGAATAGAACGATGGAATAGAATTGAAGACCCAGCCATTAGTTCACATAAATATAGCTCTTTGACAAATATAAATATAGATCTTTGACAAAGTTGCCAACACATACACTGGACAAAAGACAGCATCTTTAGCAAATGGTGCTGGAGAAATTGGATAATAACATGTAAAAAAATGAAAGTAGACCCACTCCCCTTGCTATTCACAAAGTCACCTCCTAATGTACTAAAGATGTTGACATAAGACCTGAAACTCTTACATACATGCAAGAAGAAATAGGGGGAACTCACAATATAGGAGTGGGGAAATTTTTCCTGATCATTACTCCAGTAGCCCAGGAAATTCAACAATTACTCAACCAATGTAATCTCATCAATCTAAAAAGCTTTTGTACAGACAAACATAGCATACATAGAGCCTACAGACCACCATCAGATTGGGAGAAAACCTTCACTAGTTACACCATGGACAGGGGCCCAACATCTAGAATGTACAAAGAACTCCAAAAAATTAATAATTTTTAGAAAGTACCCATTTAGAAATGGGGCAGTGAACTGAATAGGGAACTCACAAAAGAAGAAATACAAATATTTAAGAAAATCTTCAGCATCCTTAATCATCAGGGAAATGCAAATTTAAACAACTATGATATTCTACCTTACACCAGCTAGGATGGCAATCTTTAAAACATCTAACAACAATAGATGTTGGTGAGGATGTGGTGAAATAGGAACTTACTGCTGGTTGGAGTGCCAACTTGTACAATCACTATGGAAATCATTATGGAGACTCCTGAGAAAGATGAAAACAGAGCTGCCAACTGACCCAACTATCCCTCTGCTGGACATCTATCCAAAGGGCTCCTCTCTTCAATATAGGGACATTTGCTCAACCATGTTTATAGCTGCTCAATTCACAATAGCTAAGAATCGGAATTAACCCAGATGCCCATAGCTGGACTAATGGATATCAAAGTTGTGGTACATATGCACCATGTAATTCTACTCAGCAGTAAGAAAAAATAACATAATGAAATTTGCAGGAAAACAGATGGCTTTGGAACAGATCATACTCAGAGAACTCACACAAGCACAGAAAGACAAATGCTGCATAATCTCCCTCATCTGTAGTTTCTAACCAGGAACAGCTAGAATAGCAAGCAAACATGACATACAACTTGAGAGATTGGTAACAGGGATGGAAGGTGCTTGGGGGATGGAATGAGAAGACAGAGGGAGATGCACACAAAACTAAATGAAAAAGACTAGGTACCATAGAATTGTTCCTCCTGGACAGTTAAGCTAAAGGAAATAACCCTCCAAGGGAGTTTGGGGGTATTGTCTTTTATGAAGGAACCAGAAGAGGACAAAATGAAGCTTAACCCTAATGTATTTGCCCCTGGCTTATAACTCCCAGTACCAGAAATCAGACAGTACCCACACTGAGCATTGATTGGAGACACCTACAAGGTCCCCAAAACAAGACAGGCTTCTGTCAAAGCACTTGATTACCTGCCTGAGGCAAAAGATAAGACCCTATTGCTGAAGACACCACAGTCTGCTGACACACAATATCTAGAGACCTGGCTGGAACCTAAAAGGAAGCCAGTTCCCAGATGGTTAACCCATATAGTGCTGGAAAGTGATCAACAATGTTGGGAGAAAGCAGGGGACACTACTATATGACAACAACCAGCATGACAAGATGTACACACCTGTGCAATAGTGAGACTTAACCTGGGCATTCAATCAAGGGCTCTCTGATTGGCTAAAACATCTGCTCAGTGACAAGGAACCCATAGCTGGAACTGGGATCCAAGCCAAACTCCTATGGAGACCAAAAATCTGAACTCCAAGGGGACATTTCCACTAACAATGGGCCTAAAGAGAGGTTACACACATTATAGTCTCACCAAATTAACAATTCTTATCCCATTTAAACTATTCTGATATCACTCCCCATTGTAGAATTTTTATTTTTCAGAAGGCAGTGAGAACCCAGGACAACATAATTCTTCCAACAAGATCAGAAATGATAGCTGAATCCCTGGAAAGAGTTGAACCGCCCCTAACACACCAGCTAGGGCCCAAGTGAAACCGCAGAGGAAGTGGTAAGATTAGCAAGAGTGCTGCTTCCCACAGCGAGCCTGACAGCCTGAGGTAGGACAATGGACACAGAAACAGAGGATACTCAAAACTTCCAAAGCAGAATTCCAGAAGCTGCTAAGAGCTCAACACTACATTAGATTTAAACTCACCAACCATGGCTCAGGGAATTTTGTGGAAGATGGGGTGGAAAGATTATAAAAGGCATGGTATGGGAATATCCAGAGGCATTGCCCCCCAATCCAATGACTGAATGCTACTCCCATAGCCCCCAACCCCGTGGTGCATACTAGTAATCCCACTGAGGAGGGTCCTCAGTGGAATGGGGGTAGGGAGGAGGGAAATGATGATGCCTACAGATGTCTTGTTCATACAAAGACTTTACTTAGTAAATAAAAAGGAAGATTTATTCTAAGTGTGTTGGCTTGCTAGGATTTTCATGGCTTTTCAACCCTGTCAACATTTAGAGTTAGGAAATATACATACATACATGCATACGTACATACATACATACAGATAGATATTGATATTGATATATAAGAAAATTAGTTCATAGTGCTTCCTTGGATTCTATACCCACACCTACTATTTAATTTTATTTGTCTCCTTTTTTCTTTGTAAAATCTCCAATAGTGAGAAACTTGACTGTCCTGCCCTCTTATAGGCTTACTTATTTGTTATTGTGTATGCATAAGTAGTTTTAGGATAACGAAGTTATAACTCTGTGGACAACAATGTTGTCTATGTTAGCCTTACATTTTATGATCTAAATATTTTCCAAAGTTATGTGAGTGATGGATTTTTTTCCCTTATATTCTAGTTACCTGCTTCATTTTTAGAATAGATAGATGCATCAGTTAATCTTTTGCTTCTGCTTTGAGCTATCCTTCTTACCCAAATTTCATTCTACATACTGTTTTGTTATATTGATTTATTTACAACTGGGTCAAACACTACTTTCATTCTAGGAGTCAGAAGTAGACAAAATTCTAAACTCAGTCAAGAGTCAGTCATTCCTCCTACAGTATTTTGACCACATTTATACCATTCTATAACACTTTTGTGATTAACTAGCCCCTGGTTTAGCCTCCCTGTACTTATAGCAAAAATAATCAAAGGATGGTATATTTCACCAAATCTTTATTTTATTATATACAAATAGGATCTATAAATACTCTTCACACTTTCATTTTTCATTTAACTATATATTGTGAACCTCATGTCATGTTAACTAATAGGAACTTTGTGAAAATTTCCAAATAGTTATACAATGGTCATTCTATGATGTTTCATAGTGCATCAAACTATTCTCTTATGTACAAATATCAAGACTAATTCCAATATTTCATAATTAGCAAATAATCCTGATATGAATAAACTTTCACATGTGTATCTGAATTGCTCTTATACTGAGACATAACTCTTAAGAACATAAACATATCTTTGAAATATTTTTAGTGAGACATAATATTTGCACATCTTTATGGGATATATTATGATAATTCAATATTCATATAATGTGTAATAGTCAAACACTATAGTAAGCATTTTTATCTAGTTAAATATAAATCAATTTTATGTGTTGGTAAATTTGTACTACTTTAGTCATTTGGAAATATGTCAGAGACTGTTTTAATCAATAACCCCGCAGATCTAAGAAAACCCCAAACTAATTGTTCCTCTCAACTGTATTTTGGTGGCCCCCATTGAACTTCTGTCTCTTTTGTCTCCTGCCCTGGCTAGTCTCTAGTGATGACTATTTCATTTTTGTGAAAAATGTGTGTTTTCAAAAGAAATTTAAAGTGAGTTTCTAACAAGATATACTTTTCTCCCCCAAACATGACATTATGAATGTATTCAAGTCTTACCACTTATCCTAAGATCTTCCTTTTAGAAAAGAATCTTGTCTAGGATAACAAATCACTTTGAGCCATCATTACATTTGTGCTTCAAACTTCCTTTAAATATCTGTGATGGTTAAGTTTTGATGTCAACTTGACCTTTCAAGTAATCTTGGGTGGGTCTCTGAGGATGTTCACAGGAAGGCAGCCTCTCAGCAAGGGACAGGATGTAAAGAAACTCAAAGAAGCTAGAAGTAAGCATCCTTTCCTGTGTGGGCAGTACAGGAAGGAAATTCCAGAGACTCAGAAAGCCATTAAGTCTGGGATAGAATTGCAAGACCCCACCTTAGGGCTATATAAAGGTGAAAGAATTCTCTCCTTTGCCCTCCTGCCTGTTTCCTGTTCTGTGTGTGTGGTGTAGGTGATGGGTTTTTCTCTCTGCTCAGACCTGTGAAAGAAGGGCAGCCCCTTTTGCTGTTACAGAACTTCCCTTCAATCTGTGGTTTAAATAAATACTTTCCTCCCCCAAATTGTGCCTGGTTTGAAGATTCATCCCAGTGGCATGTGGCTGACTACAATATTATCCTAACTGTAACTTCTAATGATTACAGAGTAATTACTTTGCAGAAGGCTTCTAAGTTGAGTTTATTAATTTTCTCATAAATAGGCATCTTAGGTAGAAATATAAATGAGTTTATTGTTGAGCTCTCTTCATTACTTCTTGGAAGGTGGCACACCATTGAAATGTACCCCATTTCTGGTGACACTAGCTCTGAACACTGGCTTACATTACACCTGCCAGCATCCTTACTTCACTGTATATTACCTGTGTGATCTCAGTTAACGAGCAAAACTGCATAAAAGTTTAAGATTTTTGTCATAGTATTATAAAAGTTCTGCTTAATGGGGGACTTTTAGAGTTGTTTATAAACATTCTAATATCATTTTTAAAACTTCAGTGTTAAAAAAATACAGGTATAGATCTTGTTTCACCTCTCACTGAAAAGTAAATGTTTCCTACCAGATGTTTTGATTTTGCTCACAGCACCAAATGCTTATATTTTTCTAGCAGGATTATTTAGGGTAGAGACAGCTTATTAGTCAGGGTTCTTTAGAGGAATAGAATCAATGTATGACTTGGTATTATAAAGGGTGCTTATTGGATTAGCTGACAATAGTCCAATAATAACTGCCTGTAGATATGAGTGTCAAGGAACCTGGTAGCTGCTCAGTCCATGAGGCTGGAAGCCTCAGCAGCCCTAATATAGCACTGAGGCCTGGAGGATTCCTAGAGAGACACTGGTCTTCAATCTATGTTGGAAGGCTGAAGAAATTTGGCTCCAGCGTTGACAAAGGAGAGTCAAAGAGGGAAAGATGCTCATGGAAGTGACTACAGATAACGTGCAGGTAAAAAGCACTCACCAGCCAGTTGCATGGGAAGTCAGGCAATAAAGGGACTGTGTTCTCTTGGAACTTCTCTATGATATAGCCCACCACTGGAAGGGCCACCGGCTTTGGAGGAAGGACTTTCTCCTTCAGTTAATTCTTCCTGAAAATAACCATATAGATCCACCAGGAGTGTCTCCGGATTCTTCATCTGATTAAGTAGACAACAGAATTTCACTATCACAAGTCCACTTCCTGTGAAATTGATACCAAACTACTGGTCATTTCCAATTGAAGAAAATAACAAGGTCATAATTCTGTATAACATGATATAGCTACCCCCAGTAAAACTGGGGAAACACTCATCTCCCCTTAACACGTGGAAAACTCCCTTGAGGAATGTCACTAATATTTAATTATTTAATAGCATTTAATAACACTTGATTGATATTACCTCCATCAATATTTATAGCATAGTACATAACTAGAGGATAGAACAAAGGTATCTTAACAGTTGTGTAAATATGCATAAACACTTAACAAATTAGGACAAAAACACCCGTGGAAATTACAGTTTTTGTTTCTGTAATTGATCACATGGCCTTCACTGGTATTTGTAACTGTCTTCTACTCATTCTATCCTTCTTACATCCTCAGCAAATATCTCAGAAAGTCTTGGTTCTTTACCTGGAGGAGTGACTCATACGCCCATTCCTGAAGGACCAGGACCATTTATCATGCTGCCTTGACTAGGTTGTTGTAGTTTCCCATTGACCTTGATTAAAGACATGGAGACACTAAGAAGAACTCGAAAGATTACCCTGCACTCTGGGCATGCTTTCCATTACATCCATTGTGGATGAAGTGTCCAATTCCGCCCCCTCCTACCTCCTGGTAGTCTTTATCAATACCCCCCCCCCTGTTAACACTGTAACTCCTTTCTTTGCCTGTCTACTTGAGGGCACCTGGAGCCCAAAGGGGCCAGGGAGAAGTCTTATCTTCCATTTAAATGGAATGCTTTTTTTGTGCCTCCTGGCATCAACACTACCTGCTCTAAAACAAAGACCTTTATGCCCATAGAGTATAATGTCACAGGAACAGGAAGCAAATTTTTGATTAGTGATGAGCCATTCAATTTCCATTTCTACTCCTTAATTCCAGGCCTTAAGAGAAATAGTACCATATATTTGAGTCTGGTTCTAAGCATATATAGCCTTCTGGAGAACCCTGTCCCAAGCCTCCAGGCTTTTGCCTCCTAATTGACTCTGTAACTGTTACTTTAAAAGGCCATTCCAAAAAAAAAAAAAAGGCCATTCCACCTTCATATCAAGTCAAGATGCTTCAGAACAGGGGGAACAAGGTACAACCAGGGAATTCCATGCATGTGAGCCACATGATGCTATACTAGTAATGCCAGAGTGGTTGCTAGTTACTGCTCACTCAATTCAACCAGCATAATATCACATGCATATTGACATGATATCTTGTGGAAGGAATGGCTGATCAAGATCTCTGTAAACTAAGTTATAACACAGGGCTGTAACATTCCTGTATCCTTGAGGTAAAACAGTGAAGGTGTACTGCTGGCCTTGTTAGCTGGAAGCAAATTACTTCTGATGGTCCTTAAGGATGGGTATGGAGAAGAGAAGAAAGCATTCATTTGATAATAGCTGCATACCAGGCACCAAGAGATATAATAATCTTCCCACAGCAAGAAACCACATTTGGCTCACCAGCTGTAATTGGAGTCACTACTGGAATAAGTCTCTGATAATCAGCTGTTATTCTTCATGACCATTCTGTCTTCCAAGCTAAAGAGAAGAGTTAAAAAGAGATGTGGTGGAAATCTCTACCCTGCATCATTAATCTCTGAAATCCCATCAGGGATTGGTATTTTGTTTCATTGTTTCCCTGATAGAAGCATCTCTAATGGCTTCAATTTTGACTTTCCAACATAGTATCCCTCACTTCACAGGTCAGGAAACCAATGTGGGGATCTGCCAATTTCTAAGTGTATGTATCCCAACAATGCATTCTGGAACTAGGAAAATAACAATGGGATGCATTTGTGGTCTCACTGGACACACTGTAGGTCAGACATTTGCCGAAACTCCACATTCACTTCTCCTCTGTAGGCAACTACTTTAGCTGGAGGGCCCTGATGCTATTTGGGATCCTCCATAATCAAGGTCAATTCAAAGCCAGTGACCACTAGGCCCTTTCCCCCAGTGTATCCTAGTAAAAGGCCATGGGTCTCTTTGAGAAAGGATATGAGTGAACTTAATATTAAACTTTTTGGCATTGTAGAGGGGACATGGCACCCCCTCATTCGATGGGTCCTTGGTCTGTAAACTGGCTCAAATCTGGAAATTGGTAAAGGGGTGGTGATAAACTGTTGCTATAATTCTAAGTAGCCCTTTGTTCCTTTGCTCTGGAACTTTTTCTGGGATCATGTCATAGTACCAATGACCTAATGCTTGAACTATATTCTTCTTACGAAAACATTCCTCTCTCTCTCTCCCTCTCTCTGGATGTGTGTGTGGAGGGAGGGGTTCTCTTGGCCCTGTTAATTAATGTCAGAGAAGTGATTTTTTTGTTTGTTTTTAGAGGGGCTCATTCTAGACCAGGCTGATTTAGAACTCACTATGTAGTCTCGGACTGGCCTCGAACTCACAGTGATCCTCCTACCTATGCCTCCCGAGTGCTGGGGCATCTGGTATATGTAGATGGAATGGAAATTAAACCCAGGCTGTCCAAATGGGCAAGCAAGCACCTTTCACCACTGAGCAATCTTCCCAGGCCCTGAGTTGCATGGTGCTACAAACCTGTAATCCCCACACTTGTGAAGGCAGAAGGATCAGGCCAGATTGAGGGACAGCCTGGGATACAGAGAACAGAAAAATGAGTAAGCTAAAATATTTCAGATAGGCAAAGGTAGAGAACTGCTTCGTCAGCCATAAGAACAGCATCTGCACAGTGCAAAGCATGCTTTTGTGAAACTATAAATCAGAAGCTGTTTCTGAATCACAAGGAAGATATTTCTCCAGAAGAAGGCTTTGATCAATGCAAATGAAGTCCAATGATGTTTAAGGCTAACAAAAACGTTAGCTTCCCTGTTTCCTTAGCACCAAACTTCTTGTCTAGCTCAAAATACTCCAAACACCACACTCTTGTTCCACCCCCTCACTGCCCAGCTGACATTTTTCTCAAGTGCACAATACCCACACCTGTATTTGCCCTTCTGTCAATAACAAGCTGTATAGCTCATGGTTATTTTACCTCTTTCTGAGTGTCACCAGGCTCCCTCACAAGGAAGGAGTAAAATCACTGTAAAACAAATGATAAGGGGACAGTTTAACTGGCAAGAAGCACCCTTGAAATGAAACTGCCAAGAAATATTCTTCTGACTTCTTAGGTTGGTTCAATGTTCCTTCTCTGTGTTATTGAAATGTTCCTTATTTACATCCACATTATCACATACTATTTCACTAAAGTGATCAGTCTACTTCACCCAGTAGACATTTTGATTCTTAATCCAGCAGCTATGGAGTCCTTATTTTCATACCTCCCACCACTCGGTTCATATCGCTAGTTTTCTCTGCAAACCGGTGGACGTTAATAGTGGAGCTATAGTTGCAGAAGAGGCTCTGTGTCCTTGGCTTTTCTCTTGTCTTGCTCATATCTCATCATATATAAGGAAAGCAGCCAGGCTCTCTGATTGTCCCTGATCAGAATAACCATGTCTGTGTCCTTGAAAACATTCTCCACCTCTACCTCCCTGAAACTCCATGATATCCAAACTTCTCTCATGAAAGTAAGTTGGATGCAATTCAACTACAATCAGGAATTGTCAGATCTTTTAGAGCCTGCTAGTAAATCCTGTTCTGACAGCAGTCATTGCCAGGGGGCTGTATCAGAGGCCAAAATGACACTTTGATAAGGGCAGAGTATGGAAGATGGAATCTTCTTATCTTGTGGTTTTTTACATTGAGCCTGAGAATACCTTCTCCCTAAGTGAGGCTGTCCAGCAATGAGATTTTCTCTACTCTCTTGTAGACTGATGAATTATTCACTGAATACTTGCTTAGATGCTAGATTCCTGGCTTGGTTTATATCAGATCAAGGCTCCAAAGTATTTTCTGAGAGGTCATTCATGATGATAACTGGGTGAAATATTCATGGTGGTAAATGGCTGAAAGTACCTCTCATTATTCTTCAAGGTAACTCTTTACAGCAGGGACACTGAGCATGACTCAGTGGCTTCAGTGAAGTCACAGGCCTGTAGAGTCCCATCCATGCCTCAGAATTCAATCATTAATTCCAGCGAGGCCATCTCAAGCCTCCCTTCACCCCCACAGAGTTGTCACACAGGAAGGGGGCACACCCCAGGGGTCACAGCAAAATGTTAGGAGGCCTCCAAGTGCTTGGCACAAGGCCCAGCATGCATTTCTTTCAAGCAGAGAGAGAAGACAGATCTTTGTGGAACAAGATTCTGAAACTTGGGGAATATTTTGGAACTTGGCCAAATGTTGTGAATCCTGAAGGGAAAAGAGAAACTCCAGGCATCGAGCTGATGATCCTGGTTGGAACAATTGAGCAACATACATATATTCGCATGTGTTTATTTATGTGTGCATATATTTATTTCATACTTTATAATTCGTATTGCAGACATATAACAGTTACACTCCAGGAGGTTGATTTAAGCAAGGTCTTGAAGAATCTGAAAATTATATACAATGACCTTTCAGCCCTACTCTTGGAGATCTAAACCGGAAGAAACTAGAAATTGATGCTAGTCGTCTATACCTGTTTATAGGTTAGGAAAACAGAGACTAGGAAAATGCTCTGACCTTCCTAGAATCAAATGGAGAGAACTATGTGAAGATTTTCCTAAATTCCAGGCACAAAAGCCCATTTCCTTTGTTTCATTACTCCATGAGGTCCTAGGATCCCGGGACTGAGGACCCATGAGCTCCAGTCCTGTATACCTAGAGATTCACTCACACATTGTTTCCATTTAAAACCAAAGCCCATTTTTGTAGGATAGTAGAACAAATCTTATTTAATGCATATTCACAGAAGGAAACAGAGGTCTGGAAAGGTTAAGTGACTCATACAAGGTCACCCATCTGAGAAATGGAGGAGAGTGAGCTAAACCAAAGACGATCTGCCTGTCAGTCCATTATAGATTCTCAAGGGGAGGGGGAGCTAATCAGGAGAGTAGGAAGCCGCAGGTGCACTTACCAGGCCCCTACAGCAAACCTGCTGATCCAGCACACAGAGCACCTGGCGCTGTGCAGGTATCACCTGCAACACTCTGCATTTGCTCCTGGGTCCTTACTCTTGGAATCTACCTGCTTTCCCTCATTTGGTCCAGCTGCCAGGCTCCTAGGTTAAGAGTTTTCAAACAGTTGTCTTGCCATGCCCCTCTACTTTCTAGAAAAAGAAACTGCTCTTGTCTTCAGGGCTCTACTGGTAGCCCTTTGTACATGTGTTTCAGCGAGCCCAATCTTGGCTGTGCTAGAATCATCTATTTCCCTGGACTCAGTCAGGGAGAACACTCAAATCTTCATGGATGCTGTATTTGAGGTCTGGCAAATCAAGCTACTTTGTGTAGTTTGTGACTGAATATAATGTGGGGAATATTAGTATCTTGGAATCTATAAGATACTGACTACATGTAAAACCTTACATAGAGTAAATGTTGCCAAAATGAAGTCTTATGCACAAGCTTGACCATGTCCTCTTGTCCATGGCAAGTCTAACCTGTCTTCCCAGCATTCTGCTCTGATTCTCAAGCACTCCGCATCCTGATGACCACACGAGGAAAACGTTTTGATAGGAAATGCTTCCAATGACAGATGGAATAGTAAAAAGATTTCAAGAAGAAATGAAGGCAATGTTGGGAGAGCTTGAGCTTGAAAGTACACATTAATAGCTCTTCATAGCCAAAATTCTGAGTATGAACTTCATGCCTGTGGTGGCCGAGTGGGTAGAGAACTGTGGAGTTAGGCTATTTGTGTGTTTGTTGAAACCACATTCACACGTGAGGCTGTAAATCAGAAAGCCCTAAAGCATCCTGTCTTCACAGTGGAAGCCAAGATGGGAGATGGAGAAGGGTTCCCTCACCTCTACTTAAAGCACTGAGATTTCCCTGCCCTTTGATGTTGAAATGGAGGTTTGACTTTCAGGAAGACTGTCCAAGTGACAAAAGATAAACAAAACAACATTTTGGGGCCTTCCACAAACAGAGGGGAAGCCTGGTTGGCTCCTCCACTCGAGACATTAAATAGGCTTCACACCCTCACACAGAGGAGCCTGTAATAGGGTCGTGGCTGGGATCAGTGTTCTTTTAAAGGAGCCACACTGCCTTTTCCTTTCACCATACATGACTCCATTTTTTTCTTACAGTAGGCTCTGGTACCTAAGGAGAACAAGTAATTTCTGCCCTATCACATTGGCTTATCGTCTGAGGATGCTTTCTGCGGTGGGTTCTCAGGGATGCTGGATGATGGGAGGAATTGAGAAGAGGGTGGTTGGCTTCAGTTATTTCTTTTCTGGAGGAAGCAAGAGCACAGCAGGAAATGAGCTTGGGCCTTTCGGAACCTTGGTCCACATCATCCCCTCATTGGGACAGAGTCTGGTACTCTTTATTGAGAGCTGCCCTGCCTGGAGGGGAGGCAGCCCAGGTGAGATGGAGCCTCTCTCTCTGAAAGGGAAGCTCTTGCTAAACCCATATGCCAGCCTCAGATCAGAGGAGGAGAGCCCTGGCCTAGTCTTCAGTGGTGCTGGTCTTCTGTACACATTTCTGGACAGAGCCTTTCTCGAACTTGGGCTTGAATTCACTTCTGGCCCTCTCCTTTTTTTCTTATGAATTCCTTCAGAGCATGAAAGGGCACTTGTGTATTTTGAAAAGTCAGGGGCTGGTGTTAAATGTTCCTTCTCTGAGACAAAGCACATTGCCTTTCCTGTTGTGGTGCTGGGGAAGAAACCCCGGCTCCATTGAGCTAGCAAGCGAGATCTCCAGCAAGGCCTGTCCAGTGCCAGGTCCTCCTCGGCAATGGGCCCCCGAGAACCAGCAGTGGGGCTCAGCTGCAGTTAATTTTCATTTGCTGTTTGTATATAAATGCTTTTAGTACTTAAACTAAATTCAGATCAATTAAACTAATGTTGTTTGACATAATATTCCTTGTTCCAAAATCAATATCCCTTCATTTGACAGACTTATTCTTGAATTCAGGATGTTTATTGTTCTTAAAGCTTACCTATAGACCTGGTTTTTGTCTTTAATGATATAAAACAGCTCTTCCTCACATACTGTAGGCCAGCATGTAATGGGGTTCAAATTTCTCTGGTAAATATCTTTAATTGTACCATCATGTCTGTTCATCTCAGCAGCGCATGATTGGTTCTCCTCGGTCTCCATTTGTCTCCAGAGTTTTAAATAGATTTCTTTAGAAAAAAAAATGGGATGAATGAAGAAGCCAGGCTGGGATTCAAGAGCACGCTCACACACTTTCCAAGGAATGGAGTCTGGAGAGGTCCTTGATGGAGTGCACTCATTCTTACCCCTCAGCCATAAGGTGACACAGAGCTATGACACCACACGGCATTTCCCAGTGGTCCTTCCCTGTGCCCTGCGGTGCTTCATCACCCTGCCGCCTCAGGCTCTTATAAATCTTCTTGTGTTTTCCCTGGCCTTTGTCCAGAGAGCGGCCCTGCTTGGCTCTGGGGAGAGTAGCCAGGGTTCATTTATCATTTGAACAGTGCAGATGGGACTGAACAGTAGTTTTTTGCCATCACTTTGGCAAAGGTCTGTGCAGAGTCATCTAATTAGAAGAATCTGGTGCGTGTTCAGGGAATTGTTCCACCTTGGAACTTTAGCCCAGGCTAGACTTGTCCACTCCAGGACAAAGGAAATGACCAGATGAGAGAAAGGACCTCTCAGTAAGATCACAGGAATGACTGTTTTGTTTTTGTTGTTGTTCTCTTTGCCCTGCCCCTAGAAAGTATTTTTCTTAAAACAATCATCACTGAGATGATATGATCTGGCATTTGTGAGAGCTGTACTCAGCTTCTGAACTATGCCTGGCGTTGCTTGACTATCCTTCAGACAGGGTGAAATCTGAGTGGCACACTTAGCCCATCCTTCTTGCTTTCCTTTGAGCACCTGACATGTGTGTACACACATGAGTGTCCATGCCCAGATGGACACGCATGTGCACAGACATACTTATCTCTTCATCTTTCATACTAGTTTTCAAAGAACTTAGAGATCATGCATGTTTGGTTGAACTCAAAGAATCCTTAACTTCACATGTCATTGAACTTTGGGGGAAATTGGAAGAATGAATGTTCCTAACTGCTGTGTGTGTGTGTGTGTGTGTGTGTGTGTGTGTGTGTGTGTGTGTGCAGAACACTCAGTTTGGTGGTTCCACACAACCTAGGAGTGTTCCTTTCACTAGAAAGTGGTCTCCCCCTCCACTCCCCTGCTTCTGGTTTCTCTCTACCCTCAAATTCATTCTTTCTCCTCTCTCTCCTTTTACCTCTCACCCTACCCCACTCCTCTGCTAATCTAGTCTCTCATTTACAAAAATGTCCTGCATGCTCCCAACCGGGGCATATTGTCCTTCCTAATAGGTGGATTTGCAACAAACTTCAGGCGCTGGCTTCCCAACAGCGACAGTCCCTTTCTTTGGTGATCCATGTTTTTTCCTGGGGCACCTTTGACCTTGGCTCTGGTGACTGCTGCTGGCTGCCTTTCATCTCTGCCCCACAGACTCCCAGGCTCTCAAGCTGACCGCTGCCTTCATCTCCCCAGTTCAGCTGCTGTGAGGAGCTTTGAGAGAAGGCATGGTCTCAAACACCCAGGGACAAGTGTCTGAGGCCCTTTGCCTGAGAAGGCTCTTGGCAGAGGCCAGTGAGAGCTCCAAGGGGAGTCAGGAAGGCAGTGGTGTACCTTATACTTAATGACCTAGGAAATTTCAGGAAAGGGAAAGCCGAGTGGACATGCCTCTAGTAATGTCCCTCACCCACCACCTTAGAAAGATAGCCGAGTGTGGAGCACTCCTGGAACTTCCCAGATGGACAGCAATAGCATTCATCTCATTCTCAACACTGAATATAACCCATAGAGACCTTAGGCTTCTAAACTCTTATTTAACTTCTAGCCTTTTCCTATGAGATTGGAAGGTCCACAGGTGGAAGTGAGGTGCAGTGCAGTGACTTGTGAAGGTCACACAGGAAATATGCCAAGGTGTTGCTCAAATTTGAACGTAGCTTCCAGTGGCCACACCATGGTTTCTTCCACTGTGTGGTGTTGGGTTCCTTTACATTGAAGTACTTTCAGTTCTGGTCTCAGCTGCCCTGTTTGCTTCCTTTGGCCTAAGGCACTGGAAAAGGGCTTTATTCTTTATTATTCTTTATAATTATTTATTATTTTATTTATTTTATTACTATTTATTCTTATTTGTTATTCTTAGCCTTGCCTTTAGCCAGGTCTTCCCAAAGTGCTGAGGACAGGCCACTCCAGTGACCTTGAAAGGAAGGACCAAGTGGGCCCTACAGTTCCAGTAGCCACAGGGAGGAGAAGCCCACAGGTTCTAGGAGAGTGGACAGGCCGGCATGGATGTGATTTCCTGACCAGACTTCAGAACCATTCAGGCCTAAGGGCTTTCTTTCAGAATCCTTGGGTGAGGCTAAGTGAGTGATTCAACTCTTGGTTTTCCAACTTAGGTCAACAGGAGATAACATTACATCAGATGGCACAGATAAGAAGCCCTCCTCAGAGCAGGCTGCCTGGCAGGGCTAGGTAAACATCCAACAGAGTCTTTCTCAGAGGAGATATGAAGGCAGCAGATGGGAGGACTGAAGGTCAGGATTTCTACCTCTGGCCTAGGTAAGAGCCTGCCCTCGAGTTCAATCTATCTCCAAAACCAAGCTGCTTGTCTGCAGGCTCTGGGCTGGGTCAGAGTTGGACAAAGTTAGAAGACAACAGGAATTTCCTCCTGGGAATTTAAGTAAAAATTAAGTCAATGGGCACTTTATCCAGTTTCTCTGATGGAGGGGAATTGGGGTGTTACAGGGAAGGCTATTGTAGAGTGTTCAGATGTGAAGAGGCAGAGTGTCTTCAGAAGAACTGAATTTAATTCAAATTCCAATGACCATAAATACATCTCACAAACCAATTTAAATGCACTATTTTATTTGTCTTACTGCAGTTCTGGTTTAGCAGTATTATCATTCCTATCTTGTGTTTGCACAGCGCTGAGATTCAGAAAAATGAAGTCATACACGGCAGATTGCCATTGATAAGTTGGAACCCCACTGTGCTGATATCTTTTCTCCTCCTTTTTTTCTTTATATCAGCACACAAAACCAGTAATGAGGACAGGAAGGTGAGGAGAGCCCTTAGGAACTATTCTAAACTCCCCTTGGATATTCTGAGATCTCATTAAGAATCCTTTCACTCTTAACGAGATGCAATCCTGGAACCAGACTTCAGTCACAAAGAGCAATTCAGCATCTACCTCTCTATACCAATCAAGATCTTGAGATAGGGAAATTTCAGGACAAATGCATGCTAACCTTAGAAAGAAGACAGATTTTAGTAAAGGAATCAGAAGCGTTGGATACTGCTAATAAAGTTTTAATAAATCAGGGAAGAAGTGTAAATGGATTGTTCTCATGTTGTCATTTCAATGAAGGCTTTGGGGTTTTTTCCTGGTAGATCAAGGTTACAAAACCAAGTCCAAACCGGCTTGTCTTATGTATTTGTAAACCTTCCTCAATCTCACTCAACGTTGCCTTCCAACAGCTTCTTAAAGTGTACTTTGTCTCCTAAGTGTACTGTTCTTTAATTATAAAAACCCAGTGCGGTGTGGTATTAGTAGAAATGCATGCCATATGTTTCTGATTCATTTGAACTTAAACCCTACGTCTGGGAGCAAGGAGAAAGCAATATTCAAGTACTCATCTTAATAAGAAATGTTTGTAAGAAACAAGTTTTGGTTTTGCTGGGCTAGTGAGGGAGTATGACCCCTGAGCAACTTGCATACGATTTGGAATTTAGCCACCGTGAACTGTAAAGTGAGGACCCATTATGAGAAGCACAACTTATTCAGTCTGGACTAAGGATCAATCTTTGTCAAACTGGACTTAGTTCTATCTCTAGGGAGTAAAAGGAACTGGTAATTCAGGAGAAAGAGAGCCGTTACCTATGTCTGCTATTCACCTTACAGGGGGGGCAGTGGTTAATAAGAGTTATATTTTTCTTTCAAGAAAACAGTCATAATGCATCAACTATATTAGCATTCGGGATTTAAAACAAAACAATATGTGATTTAATTAATTAAAAGAAAAAAAGAGAAAAGCATGTTCTCTTCTCAGTGAGTTGCAAAGTTTATTCCACCTAGTTATTGAGTAGATTTTCTTAAACAGGAGTATCTTGACTATGAACATTTCTCCTCCTTGATCTTATTATGCTAAACACTGCAGTTGACCTACACTTTTGAGAAGAGTAATGTTTTTGTTGATTTTAACTGTCAGATTGACTCAGAAAATGGAAAACTGGGTCACTAGAAGAGGGGAAAGGTATTTCAATAAAACAAAACACCCCTTATAACAGGATTTTCCTCAGCCCTTTTGCAACAGCAAACTATGGCTGCCCCAGAGCCTCTTTACCTGTCCCAAGGGAAAATCCTGAGGAGAAAGGGAAGGAAAGAGAGGAGGTAGCTCTGGCATTTCTGTCTCTTAACCTGGCATTATCTCAAATGAGAACATGGATGAAATTGTGGAGGACAATGCACTATTTTCTTGCTCTCGGTCATCTCATTTTATTGTGTTCACTCCAAATCTGTTGTTTGCTGTTATTATTATTAATTTTAGCATTCTGTGTTATTTTGCATTTTTTTCTCCTGATTGGGAATACAGGTCAAAATTTTCCACATGGAAAAACCATCATTCCTTCTTATAAGGCTATTTGACATTAGCTTTTACCAGTGATTATTATATGGTCAAAGCTCAATAATTATTACTAAATATTATTGGAAAAAGCACTTTAGTAGAGAAAGAAAATAGGAAGAAGCAAGGTAGTGTGCAATAGCGTGTATTTAAGAATTAGAAGGTTGGACTCCTGTGCTGGATTTAATATTGATAAGTCATTAGGTGAGACCTCAGGTAATTTGAGAAATAGACACATGATGGTCTACCTCAAATATTTCTGTACAAAAATGGTAATGGGGAAACTGGGCATATCCATATGGTAAAGAAAAAAAACTAGACCTCTGTCTCTCACCCTGCATAAAATCAACTTCAATTACATCAAAGATATTAATGTCACATTTGAAACTTTTCTTTATTATCTATAATTAGATACATTGAATGAGCAAATAATGAGTTGATATCCCCATTTCACCAATTTCCCTCTTCCCTGTCCCCAATCAGCTGGATATCCTTCTCCGTGGGTTGTCTGGATCAGTCCATGTGGTAGGTGGCATGTATAGCCATGTATGTATGTAAGTATATAGTATATATGTATGTATGTACACATAAACACACAGATGAACAAGGGACCTATAACCACAGTCATTCAATCAACGCAGGATAGGCCACTGAGACAGAAACCAAGGATTTTCGACACAAGAACCCCTAAGCTCGCAACATTAAAGCAGCCTTATTACTCACCCACCACGACTCAGGGAACTGAGCGGAAGAGGGGGCTGAAAGATTGTGAGAGCCATGGTGGGGGAGACTGTCCGGAGGCATGGCACCCATCAGTAACAACACACTTGGGCCAGGAGAACCGGGCTGAGTACTAGGATATCCAGGATCCCTTGCCACAAGGACTAATACAGACAGCCCACGGAGGAGGATATCCAACTGATCAGGGATGGGGAGGGGGGGAATTGTTGAATTCGGGATAATAATGCATTGTTTGCCCACTAAATAATGTAACTCATTATGGACAATATATATATATATATATATATATATATATATATATATATATATATATATATATATATATATATATATATATATAAAAGCAAGAAAAATTGGCTGGGGTGATGTCTCAGTGGCTAAAGGTCTTGCTTGCAAAGCCTGCCAACTGAGGTTGAATTCCTCAATACTGACAGAAAGATGTACAAAGTGGTGAATAAGTGTGGAGTTCATTTGCAGTGGCAAGGGGCTCTGGTATGCCCATACACACACCTTCTCTCTTCTTCAAGTAAATTAGTAAAACACTTTTAAAAATGAATAAAATTATAATGCTTGCAGAAAATGAGTGCAATTGAGCACAATTTTATTAAAGACATATCATCTACTTTCTCTTATTTGTGCTTCCTAGATTGCGTTACATAACACCTAAAACACATTAAGAAGTGAAACTATCATGGTAAACAAAATAGACAAATAAGAAAAGGTTGGGAAAGAAAACCAACATAAAATAAAATCAAAAATTAAAAACAGACCTTGAAAAATGCAAATGAATTAATAAATTTATGTATATGTAAATTCCAGATCTAGTTCAGGTATTTAGTGGCTGTTTGTGTATTGTTTGCCTGGTTGGAGCATTGTGTAACATTCGCGTACTGTTGAGACCGCTTGGGTTTAAACTGACCATTTATCAATTCAGGAAAGTCACTTAATGAATATTAATTTCCATTTTTTAAGTCTGAGGATTAAATCTAGGTACCGATACTTTCTAGGCAAAAGATCTACACTCAGCTGTATGCTCAGCAAGTCATTATTTTTTAATTTGAAATAGGTCTTAATATGTTGATCAGGCTAGCTTTGAACTCCCTCTGTAATCAGACAAGCATTGAACACACTATCCTCCTGCCTCAGCCTCCCAAATACCTGGGATTTCAGGTCAGCGCAACAGACCTAACTAAGCCTTATTTTATTAATGGTAAAATGGAGATAACCATTCCAAAGGAATTAGGAGAATTAGAGGAGGGCTTTCTTGTTTGTGATAATGACTAAAGCCAACCTCAGGCGTGTTTCCAAGATATTCAGAAATCACCTCCTTCAAAGACAAGTGGAGCTTTTGGCTCATGTGACAGACAGTTTCAGTGACTACATCTAGAGGGAAGTGGAGAAGAAGTCAATGTTTACTTAGGAATGTTTGGGAGGAATTAAGACAAGAGCCTGGTGCCATCATTAACTTGAACAACTTCAACATTGGCAGTACAGACCTAAAGCTATCTTGCTCCTTTGAAGACATTGAAAATGAATTTCTGTCTATTGTAAATGCGCAGTATGGGGAATTCCAAAGAGGTCTAGAAACTGAGAATATTAACAAATGACTTTTTAGGCTCTGAAAATGGATTAGCAGTTAAAAGTGCTTGCTGATCAAGCATAAAGACCCTTTAGGTGGGACACCACCAAGCTCATCTCCTAAGAACCCATTGAAAATGATGAGCATGGCTATGCATGAATATAACCCCAGTCCATGTAGGGGAGAAACCAGAGAATCCCTAGGGTAACCCTTTCTCAAGGAGATATGCAGATGACTAGGAAAACAAGGACCCCCATAGTTCTTTGGAGACCTCCTCATGTCACACACACACACACACACACACACACACACACACACACACACACACTGTACATCACACATCATGCCACGCACATAGTCTGTAAACAATGAAAAATTATTTTTCTCTATATCAATATTTTAAATTTGTGCATAACAACATAATATTGCAATGATATTACTTTTTAAAACAAAATTTCATATTTATGTTTATATTTCAACCATTCATTCTCTGGTGGTGTTTTTCAGGTTTTTTTCCATTGGCTTCTAGCCAAATGATTACTTTAATAATCAGCTTGTTCAGCACTAAGCCAAAATAACGCTTTGAGATCAGTGTGTAGAAGTTAGTTACCAAAGTACAAGGTGTTCTATGTGCTGATATGATATTGTTATTGATGGAGAGTGTGATCAGAGTTTCCCTGCTGCCTTGGTCATCACTGCATCCAGGATGCTGCTCCCGAATCCTGGCCACCTTTGTTTCTCTTTTTGCTATGATTTGAGCTTACATGTGAGGAATGTCAGTGAGACCTTTAACTCTGAACTCGACCTAATGTCACTGAATACTCAGTGACCCCTCCTCTCAGTCATGTGGCAGAGGTGGGGATAGACGCAGTGTGGATCCAGAGTTGCCATTCCTGAACCGCTTCTAGAAACTGTAAGAACCAGATTCTAGGGAAGTGAAATGCTAAAATCATTAGAATACATCCCTTAGTGATATTTAAAAAGTGATATATGTTCCTGAAGAATAACTCAAATCTCTCTGTGATTATACAGAATGTCAGTTATATAAATTAAAACAAAATCAGAAATCTTAGAAGGATCTGTGACACAGAAGATCAATATCGACAATGAAATGCAACCTCACCTCAGAAAGGCTATCATCCTAAAGGCAACAAAATAATGAGTCCTGGCAAGGCAGTAAGATAGAGAAAGTCCAGACTTCTACACTGTTGAAGGATTGAAGTTTGTATAGCTGTGATGAAAAACAGGATAAAACATTCTCAAGAATGTATTTCTCAAGGTTGTATTTATTACCATGCATTGATTATTAAACATCGTAAACATACATTAAAAATCACAATGTACTCTGTTGGAATGTATAATTATTACGTGTTGATTAAAATTTTACAAGAGAAGAGGCCTAGGACATAGCTCCATGGATCAAGAGCTTGCTACCCAAGCATGAGACCTGAATGCGTTCCTATCTTCAGAGCCCAGGTAAGATGCTGGGAACAGTATTGTGCACTATGAGCACTTGGGCTGCAGAGACAGGGCCTCCCTGAGCCTCACTGGCAAACGACTGTAGTTCAGTGGGTGAGTCTGAAGTTCAGCAAGAAAATCTAAGCAGCCTTATTACTCACCCACCACGACTCAGGGAACTGAGCGGAAAGATTGTGAGAGCCGTGGTGGGGGAGACTGTCCGGAGGCATAGCACCCATCAGTAACAACTCACTTGGGCCAGGAAGACCAGGATGAATACTAAGATATACAGGATCCCTTGCCAAAAGGACTAACACAGACAGCCCACGAAGGAGGATATACAACTGATCAGGGATGGGGAGGGGGGGAATTGGGGAAGTCGGGATAACAACGCATGGTTTGCCCACTAAATAATGTAACTCATTATGGACAATAAATATTAAAAAAAAATAAGGTAACATTTTGGTTAAGACGATATCTGTTGATTTTCCCATATGTGTGTGAATTTCTAAATAAAAAGTGATCAATACTTTGTAAAACAAGAAAAGAGAAAAGGAGCATACAAGTTATACTTCCTTAATCTTGGGTGTTTCTGAGTGATAATTCAGACTGATGACAGACACAGAAGCCACCATTGACCACTCCCAAGAGAAACTCCTAAAATACAACCTAGAATGTTTTGACTATTTTTACAGAACAGTATTATTATAAAAATTGTGCTGTCATTAGGATTTCATACAACAGGGTGGGGGAGTCAAATGAGTGTAGAAGAGAGATCTAGGAATAGAAGGACAAAGCAACTGAGGAAGGCACCCGATGTTTACCTCTAGTCTCTCTCTCACACACACACACACCATGAGCACCCACACATGTGTGCTCCAACATCCATGTGAACATGCATGCATGTACGTATGTCAAACACATACACATGTTAAAATTACAAAAACCTCAGCTGAATATAACTCTTTTCTTTTTATTACTATGTATTCAGTGCACAAAACGTGAGTGTCATTACGATCTTTTTCTATATGCATATAAAAAAATCTCACCATACTTCCCATTATCATTACTAATCTGTCTCATACTTACTTTGAGGCCCCCCCCACCTTTTTTGGTTTGTTTCAAAATTTATATTAATTGCCAGCATTTTAGACATTGGTTACCGAGACTTTAAGTACATGAATTATACTGTAATTTGATCATGTTCTGATCCTAGTACCCTTTTTTTTTCTCTCTTCCCCCACTCCAGTGCCTTGAACACCCTCCTCTTTCCAAGGCACCTTCTTTTGTATTGATATCTGTGATGCTTAAATTTGTTGTCAACCTGACCTTTTTCATAATCTTGGGTGGGTCTCTGAGGATGTCCACAGGAAGGCAGCCTCTCAGTAGGGGCAGGATGTAAGGAAGCTCAAAGGAGCTAGAAGTACACATCCTTTCCTGTGTGGGAAGTGCAGGAAGGAAATTCCAGAGACTCAGGAAGCCATTAAGTCTGGGATAGGGTTTCAAGACCCCACCCTAAGCCTATATAAAGGAGAAGAAATTCTCTCCTTGCCCCTCCTGCCTGTTCTGTGTGTGTGGTGCAGGTGATGGGTTTTTCTCTCTGCTTGTACCTGTGAAAGAGGACCAGCCTCTTTCACCATTACGGAACTTCCCTTGGATCTGTAGCTTCAATAAATCCTTTCCTTCCATAAATTGTGCCTGGTTTGGAGATTCATCCCAGCTGACTATGATAATTGCTTAGTCTTTTTTGTCCTCCTCTGTCCTTTATGTCAAAATATTGATGAACTCAGATTTGTGCAGGTCTTGTGGGGGCAATGGAAACCCCTGTGAGGTCATGAATGGGATCAATGACCAGAAGTAAAGTATGAATAAATCACGAAGAACCCACTTCTTTGTCAGTTAATTAAAATGAGAGAGATGCCGACTATGTGGCATATTCCAGCACAAGAATGCCTATTTTTCCTCTTAAAGCTGCTTGAAAAGAGGGTTGCGAGCTGGGTAAGAACGCTTGCGGGACAAGCTTGAGAGACCGATTTTTATACCCAGCACCATGTGACATCTGGCTTCCCTTGTATCTGCTTTCAACAAACAATACCTCATAAACACCACCATTGCTACCATCACTCATTTCTTGGACCTCTCCTTTCCCTGTCATAACCAGGCTTGGTTTTGGAATGAGAGAAAGAAAGGAGGGAGAGAATGAAAGAGAGGGTCATCTGAGACTAAACTCATTTCTGGGTTATTTCTTATGAAATTTTGACTGTAGTTTTCAGATTGTAGGACAAAAGAACCCCCTGAAATGTGTGCAGCCTCAGACAAGAGGCTTGTGGCTCCCCATCCTTGACAGTCTCCCCAACTGAACTGCTCCCAGACCCTTTTTGCCAATGCCTTTCCTACTAGAGAGCAGGCTTCTCCTCCTCAAAAGTCAAAATAGTACCTTGCAGGGAGCAGATGTTCATGGAGCACAGCTCTCACTGTGACCCAGCATTCTCTTGAGCATGTACACTACAGCAGAAAGATACCATGACTACCCTCATGTTTACCAACAGGAAGCAAAGGAACTTCCTCAAGGTCACAGAGCTACTTTGTGAGAAACTGAAAATCAGTCTGTCTTTGGAATGGTTATGAACTTACCTTACCACCCCAAATTCATCCTGAAACCCAAATGCCCCAGTGCAACTAGCAATATTAGGAGATGGACTATGTAAGGTTAAATGAGACCATAAAGGTGGGGCCCTGATGGGATTACTGCCCTTATAGGAGGTGACAGAATAGTTTTAATCTCTCTCTGTCTCTCTGTCTCTGTCCCTGTCTCTCTCTCACTCAACATTGGAGAACATGAACAGAAAGACACAGATAAGAACACAGTGAAGGGCTGGGGAGATGGCTTACTGGTTAAAGATGCTTTCTTGCAAAGCCTGATGGCTTGGGTTTGATTCCCAACATCCATGTGTGGTGGTTTGGAGATTTTTGATCAATGTTAATCTTCCTACTTAGGTCTCCAGCAGCCTGATGCAGAGGTTTCACTGGGGGCAGATCTTGTAGTCCAACCCTAAAATGTGTTCAGAGTAAGTTGGAGCTCTGGCTATTCATGCTTGCTGGTGTTGGTCTCTCTGCTGTGGATGCTGGAGTGAGCCGTGTTCTGCTGTGATGGAACTTCCGTTGGAATCTGTAAACCTGAAATAAACCTGTTCCTTCTAAAAAAAAAAGAGAGAGACATGAAGAAAGAAAGAAAAAAGGAGAGAGAAACACAAAAGAGAGAGAAAGAAAAAAGAAAGCGGAAAGAAGGGAAGGGAGAAAAGAAGGAAGGAAGGAAGGAAGGAAGCAAGGAAGCAAGGAAGGAAGGAAGGAAGGAAGGAAGGAAGGAAGGAAGGAAGGAAGGAAGGAAGGAAGGAAGGGGATGGCTGGGCAGAAGTGCCCTGCTAGGGTAGAGAAAGCATTCCCTTTCTTTTTCCTAGTAGCACCCTTCTCCTTTCATGGTCTGTTTTGGTCAGGATATCACAGATGAGAGAAAACTGTGACATGTGCTTGAGACTGACTTATTTTACTTTCTGATTTCCAGTTCCATCCATTTTTTCCTATAAATGTCATACTTTTGTTCTTCATGCCTGTGCAGTAATACTTTGTGTCTACTACATTATCTTTAAGCATTAGTCCACCCATGAGCACATGAGTTAATTTCCATGACAAGGTTACTGTGAGAGGTGCTGCAATAAACATAGGTATGCAGGCATCTCTGGGCTATGCTGACATTGCATAACTGGATCATGCAGCACCGGTTCTGTTTTCACTGTTTTGAGGACTCTTCATACTGATTTTCATAGTGGCTGGGCTAATTCATATAATCACCAAGAGTTTATAAAGAGCTCCTTTTTCTTTGGTATCCTAACTTGCATTTTTGGTTTTGTTTTGTTTTCCTGGGAATATCTATTCTGATTGGGGCTATTAAAACTAATAAAACTGTTCTTAATTTGTATTTCCCCACTTGATATGATATAATATGTTGAACATGTTTTCATGCATTTTCTAGCCATTTCTAATTGCTCTTTGAAAAAGTATTAGTATGGTTCATTTACCCACTTCTTAATCATATTGTTTGAATTTTTAATTTTTAGTGTTTCAAGTTCTTTATATGTTTTAGATCTTAATCTACTCTCAATGGCTAGATGGTAAATGTTTCCTAGCACTCTGTTTCTTTACTCTGTTAATTTTTCTTGCAGAAACTTTCAATTTGATGGGATCCTATTTGTCAACTTTTGTTATTCCCTGATCTATTGGAACTCTATTTAAAATGTGTCTTTTCTATCAATTAAAGTGTTTTTTGTATGTTTTTCTCTAGTAGTTTCCAAGTATCATTTGTTACATTAAAGTCTTTGATGCATTTTAAGTTGATGTATTTTAAGTTTTATGGGGTAAGACATAGAAATAGTTTTATTTTTGCTTACCAAAGAAATCATTTATTGATCTCTGTGTTTCAGGGCTTTAGTAAGTATGCATACATTTTCTATGGACTAATCATCAGAGAGCTGTGGATGTGTATCAAAGCACCTTCTTTTGAAGAAAGGTCCAAAGGTCAGAGAGATGAAGCAGGTGCCAACATCACTCAACTCCAAAGCATTGCTGATCACAGAAGTGAAGCATGCCTGCCAACCTGAAGTCAAACTATACATGTGGAAGTCAGTTACAACATTGAATTCATCCTCTAGTCTCTGCATTTTTTTTTACTGTTAAAATACAGAAGATAAGGGCTGGAGAGAGGGCTCAGTGGTTCAGGCACTTGCCTCCAGTGCCTAAGGCCCTGGGTTCAATTCCCCAGGACCCACATAATCCAGACCCACAAGGTGGTGGCCCTGGTGCGCTCTCTCTCTCCCTCCCTCTCTCTCTCTCTCTCTCTCTCTCTCTCTCTGCTTGAAAATGAATAAATAAAATATTTTTTAAAAAGAAGATAATAATTTGCATACCTTTCTTGGGATTTAATTACTTTTCCCCATCTTTAGTATTTTTGTTTAATCTATAAATAAAACAAATGTTCGTTGGTGATCCAAAGTAGACGAGGTTGAGGAGCTTGGATGTTTGCATCTTCTGGTTGATCTCTTTTTCAGAAGTGAAAGCCATGGGCCATGGAATTTACCTACTTCCCACCATTAGCTCATCAGGCATTCAATATGGGGTTGGATCTATTGCAATGCAAAGTCTTTAAGACGTTCTGTAGCAGCATCATTCATAATGCCTCCTGTGTCTCTGGTACTGAAAGCTTGTCAGTAAGATGAAGGGAAAATTCCATGCTCAGCACTGATTTCCTTGCTCTTGAAGAAGACCCTGCTCCTCGCTCTCTCCTTCCATTAGGAATATAAGAAGCAGGCCAACCAGCTGGCAGCACCTTGGCTGCTTGCTTTCTGCACTCAGAACAAAAAGGGTCTGCAAACAGCAATCTGTCACGAGTCAGAGGAGATAGGAGAAGAAAGGGATCTGATTTGGAAGAAACAAATGGCGAGTCTGTGTTCACCTCCTGCATCAGTAGTTCTTCCGAATCAGGTAGAGTTGCAGCCACAGGAATGAATTACTACAAGTTTGCCTGAGATTACAGGTGAGCTGAATACAGGCAATATCTTTTGTTCCAATATTGACCGAGTTCTGTTGTCACAAAACGGCTATTGATTTTGGGGGTCCCCATTAGTCTCCGGGGGGTGGGGAGAGCTAATCCTTCTTTTATGTTTGTTTATATCCCATATTTGGCCGGAGCTCAGGCTGCACTTTTCACCTTGCTCTGTAAGTAGAGAGGCAAACACACGGACCTCAATTCTAGAAGCCACTCTGGCTGGTCAGTCTTCACTGTTTATTTGATTTTTCTCTGACTTCTGCCTGCTCCTAATCCAGGTATTCTGACACATGTTATAGAAAGAAAGAGACTGAGATCAAAGCGCTAGTCACGATTTTACTAGGGGCACCTCTGACAGCATTCATAGGACCGTGAGCTGTGATCTTTAGAAAATGCCCAGCTTTCCAAATTGGGACCAATGGATTTATCACTCACTAGACTGACCTCCAGGTCAATGTAGGGTTCTTTTTGTGTGCTGTGGGCAAAACATGTTAGTTCTGTTGCAAAAACCTCTATAGTAAATATTGATTATGTGCTTTAGGGATAAAAGCGATTCCTGGAAACTTTTTTTTTTATTTCAGAATTTCCTATAAAAATAAGTGAACTTTATTATTGCCTGTTTTGGGTCCCCTTTCCTTGAACAAATAGATATATCTCTCAGCCACCAGCATTGGTAAAGTTCAGATTGATAGGCGCTTTTGTCTTCTGCTCTGTGGAATTTCAATTTCTGCTAAATCATGTTACAAGGGAACTCCTAAAACAGTGGCTTTGTTTTAAGTTCATAAAGTTCTCTCTCTTTTTTTTTTTTTTGAAGCAGGTTCTCACTCTAGCCCAGGCTGACCTAGAATTCAATATGTAGTCTCAGGGAGGGCTCAAACTCACTGTGCTCTTCCCACCTGTGCCTCCCAAGTACTGGGATTAAAGGCATGTATCACCATGCCCAGCTGTTGAAGTTTTTTAATAAAGAATATCAACATATACAATATGATCTGATGTCATGGAATGAAAGAGACTTATAGTTGCAGACATTTCAAATCTGCAGAGTAAAGAATGTATAGGTAATATAGCACATCACCCATTTAGCACTCAGAATTCGATGACTTAGGTTCAAGTACAGATTTACTATATATGTTGCTCTAGTGATTAATTTTACCTATTTTAGGTTCATTTTCATAACTCAAAAGTCAGAGTAATATTGGTAATAAGCTTGTGTGTTTATTAGAAAGTTAAAATAAACGCATAGAAGACACTTAGCACTGTGCTTTATGTACAATAGTCAACAACAAAGTAGCTGACACAATGATTCAATTTTAAGATCTCCAGTTTATTGCTAATAAATGACCTGACTTTCAATTTGCAAAGAATATTGAAGGTCATTAATGTTTTCCTTCAAAACAGGTACTAATTAATTTTTAAGTTGTTGAAATTCAAAACATGGGGCAGGAGAGATGGCTTAGTGGTTAAGGCATTTGTCTATAAAGCAGAAGGACCTGAGTTCAATTCCCACAGTACCCACATAAAGCCAGATACACAAACTGGAGCTCGTTTGCAGTGGCTGGAGGCCATGGTGCACCCATTCTTTCTCTTTTTTTTTCTCTCTGTCTGCCTCATTTACTCTCACTCTTAAATAAATAAATAAATATTTAAAAATTCAGAACATGCTAACACCTGTCAGCTCTTCTATGAATGACTGCCCAGAGCTGTGGCTGGATATATAAGGTGGCCAATGTCTGGATGCAAGCCGGAACCAGTATCCAGGTAAGAGTCCACGTTCACACTCTGCCTTCTCACTCACCTTTATTTCTTTTTCTTTTAGTTTCCTTATTTCATGCATAGTATCAGTTGAGCAGGCCAGATTCACCCTGGTCTGTTTTCATTCTCTCTTTTTCTTTCTATTCATTCCTTTTGTTTCATTTTTTAAATAAGCCTTTACAAAGAACATAGTCTGGCCTGGAGTTAGGGTTCTTCCTGACTTGATAGCTTGGATTGCTCTTGGATTTTCTCATTATGTTTCTTTACCTCTTTCTCTTTTTATTCTACCTTGGTCTAGAGCTGCTTCATATTCCCTATTTTTATTATTGTCTCTTCTATTTGCTTTTCCCTCCTCTGTCTTTATGATCCTAATAGTAATCACTGGTATTATTCTACTTATTTCATTTCAATTTATAACCTTGATACTAATATCTTAGTATAAAACAGTACAATTCATATTCTTTTACTCATAAAGCTATTGCAAATGAAGGAACAGTTGATTTTAATAGACTAATATTGCATTTTCATAGCAGGCCTACGCTTTGTTGCTGATTGTCTCTATTGAAAATATTCTTCTTGGGGTCATTTTGAAGATCCAGTCCTGTACCCTAAAACTGTGTAGTGACAGTTTAACTATTGAGTTACACTACTAGTCCAACAGAAAGAAAGACCATCTCACTCTTAGTACAACTGAGTCCCACTTGAACTTTGTAAACACTTCCACTGAAAGAATAAGAATGATTTTTTGAAAAATCCATCCAATGACCTAATCCCAGATTCACAAATCCTAATGCACAAACATAAGGCACATGCAGAATCAAGGCAACAGGATGTCATCAATAATACTACTGGCACAGTAATCGTTTCCAATGTGAGTGAATAAAATCCTAGACACATGATGGAGTTCTAACATCTAATATGATGGTATTTGGAGATGAGAGCCTTGGGAAATAATGAGATCCAGAAGAGGTCATGAAAACTGATCCCTTGGGATGGAATCAGTGCCCTTATAAGCAGGGAGTTTGCTGGATTTGTGTGTGCACCAAGGAGAGCTCATGTAAGAGCACAGTAGGAAAGTAGGCACCTAAAAGCTAGTAAGAGGGCCAGACCATAAGTCAACTATTCTGGCACCTTGACCATGGCCTTCTAGCCTCCAGAACAGTGAGAAATAAATCTGCATTAGTTAGTCTACATCATTAGTTGAATTGTTAGATAGAGATAGATTGATAGATAGGGATAGATAGATAGATAGATAGATAGATAGATAGATAGATAGATATCAGGATATTTAAGACTTTTTTTGTTATGGAGCAATCAAGTGAGTAAAAGACACAACAGCTCTAGAGTACTGTGGTAGATTGGTGAACAAAATCCTCCGTGTGTTTTGACTTAGTCAAAACATTGTGATTGTGGAAATCCTGGGAAGTGGTGAGAGCCTGCAAAGGTGAAATGGGAGGAAACTGATAGTTTATCCAGGCTCTTGATCTACTAGAACTAAAGTAGCCATTATGAAAGTATGTTTGTTATAAAATAAATTTGTCTTTTTTTGTCTCACTCTCTTGCCTCACATTTCATTGCCTGACTTCCACATGTACCTTCTTTTTTTTTCCACTTTGTAGGCTCATTTTATTTATTATTTATTTGTGCAACACACAAATGATATTTTTGCTTCTGAAATTATCTTCTGTAACTTTTTCCTCTTTTCCCCATTTCCTCCAGTTCTTTTTATTATATGTTTTTTTATTGGAATAAAGTTATATGTATTGACAAAACAATATGCTCAGTATCTTAAGTTATAGAGAAAACCATTGAAATGAGGATGACATTCCCTTTATGCATTAGATATTCTCCTATCACGTGACTCTTACCTTCTTTCTACCACCTCTTCCACAAATCTCCCTGAGTCATGGTGGGTAGTTTAAAATTTGCAAAATTATTAGGTTCTTGGACTATTTGGGGCTCCCTTGGTATCTATCTCCATTATCCCCCTTTCCATCTCCTTCCATCTCATGAACACAGAAGTATGCAGCCCTCACCCAAAGTCTAGAGAATTCTGGCACCACATTCTCAGATATCCCAAATCAAGGGATAAAATAAACTCTTTTGCTTTATAAATAATTAAGCATAAATATGTTTATTAACAACTGTAAATGACTATGACATACTTAAACTGAAAATAAACCGATGCTACAATTACAAATTAAAAGTGAATTCTTTGAGAAATCAGTTGAGCAATTGCAAAGAAAGAGTAATGGCATTTATATACTTGTCCTTTTGGCATCATAAGATATATAATACCTGTGTTTTCATGTGCACCTGAAGTTTTTGCCAAGGTATAACATGCTCTTGACCAAAATCCAATTATCTATGTTTAAAAGAATTTAAAACATTTACAATGCTTTCGGTCCACAATAGAACTTAATGGATATTCACCAATAAAATATGTGTAAAAATCTGTATATATTTGGAACTTCAGCAATACCTACTTAAATGCTCATGAATGAAAGACAATATTACAAAAAAGTAAAAAATGTCTTAACTAAATGAAATAGAAACAATATCTGGTAAAAAATTGTGATAGAAATAAAACAAAACTTATAGGAAAATTTATAGCATTAATTTCTTAAATTAGAAAAGCAAGTCGAGGGCTGGGAAGATATCTCAGTCAGCAAGTGCTTGTCTTGCAAACATGAAGACCTGAAATTGATCCCTAGTATCGACATAAAATCCCAGGCATGGTGAAATATACCTGTAATCCCAGCTCAAGGGAGGCAAAGGTTGGAGGATTCCTGGGTCTCAGTGGTCAAAGAGTCCAGTCAAATTGGTGATTTCCAGGCCAGTGACAGACCTTATCTTAAAAGCAGTGCATAACATTTTTGAGAACAATACCTGAGGTTGTCCTTTGGCCTCCACTTGCATGTGTACACACATGTATGCACACTGCACAAGCACATGAACCCCCTTCCCCAAGATGCATGCACATTTAAAAAAATCTGAGGAAATTTAAAGTTGATGTTATATGGACCAACATTAAGAATTAGAAAACTAAGAAAAATTGAACTTCCTATAAGTACAAGGAAGTGATAAGGATAAGATGAAATAGATTGAAAGTAAACAGAGAAATCAATGACAAAAACTTTACATGGAAAAAGATAATGCAGTCTCAATTCATCTCAAGAGTGAAAAAGAAATGACACATTGGACAGCAATAGAAGGGCATGTGAACAATTAATTCAAAATTTGTAAAATATATAAAGTCATTAAAAGAGGCAGATTACTAAAACTTTTGCCAGAAGTAAATTAATTACTCTCAGAAGCATAAAATACAACGAATTGATTTGCATGAAGAACTCTAAACTTAGAAGTTAGGTAGAAATGAAAAATCGTCAATATCACTTACACCCTATCAAAAATGTGAACTGCCTGAGGACAAGCTTACCAAATACTTGTAAGATATGTACGTGAAACTTAAAAACCCTTGCTGAAAAAAAATAATGTTATAAGTAAATGACAATATTCCTGAGCTGAAAACATCAATTTAAGAAAGTATCAATTTTCCTTACATTCTTCTATGGATTCAATATAAGTCCAAGCAAAAACCTAACATGTTTGTTCCAATGTGATCATACTTTTAAAATGTGTCTCTGTGTGTTTTTAGATGTGTGTGTTGGGGGGGGCACAGTTGTGAGTGTGCATGTGGAGGCTAGTGAACATTCCTGAGGAATGCCACCCACTTTTTTGAGACAGGGTTTCTCTTGCCTGAGCTTATAGATTAGACTAGGTTGGCTGGGCAGCAAGCCCAGAATTCCACCTGTCTCTGCCTCCCCAGCCCTGGGATTCCAGAAACACTACATCATCCCACACTTGTATGTGAATACTGAGGATCAGATTCAGGCCTTCATGCTTGTATTCACTCTGGTGAAGATGTGGTTCACTGTGTTACCCCCAGCTGTAACTCACATGAATGCCCAGTATTGTGAGAGAGTGCCCACTCAAGCATATTACTAGCCTGGGAGAACATGTAAATTCAATTTAATTGAATGTGTATTATCTTCACTGTACTGAGAAGTTTTTCATAATACAGACATATGAGATGTATGTGCATTATCCGATGCGATATACCCCAGGTTAGATAGAATCCTCTGAGGTCTAACTAAACTCCATCTTGTTCTCTATCTCTTATTAACACATACTATATGATCAATATACTGTATATGCATGTATGAAGATATTACAATGGAACCTGTTATTTTGTATCATTAATAGACACTAAAAGTCATTGAAAAATAAATCAATAAGAAAGTATATTGTGAAAATAAGTCAGCATGGCATTGCTTTGATGATAATCTTACAACTGATCCATAGTGTCCTAAAATTAAACCATTCACAAGCTCCAGATTTTGTCTACCATTGGCATTGAATAACTTAAGGACATTTCACCAGTAAACAAAGAAAAATGTAATTACATACGAACAGCAGCAACAACAACAAAACTCTTTCAGAAGACAAACAATTCAACAGCTTTGAGGAAACATTGCATTGTAGCCTGAGCTACTGTAACAGTGCACATATTGAACACCAGTGTAAATTATGTTCACTTTTGTGCTCTTATTTTACAACACACCTTTATTTATAGATAAGTATTTCTTTGTTGAACATGCCTGTGCCCCCAAATATTCATGCATATTTCCAACAATGCTGCTTGTAAATTCCTTAAGCGCTAATATTGGAGAGCTGAGGGCATGGAATTCTTGTTAACAATATGCATTTTTCAAATGGTTTTAAGATTGTAGAAAGTAATATCCTTTGAGCCCATAGTAAGACTTTGTGGCTGTGTTCTCGAAGGAATTGTTGGGGTTTTATAGAGTCCCATGGTTCAGCTATTTCCTTTCCATTCCTTTGCTGTTACCTTTCTCTAAGCCATCGCCTACTGGCTGATGCAGAAAAGCCAAGCATTTGACCTGATCCCTGCAAACATCTCTTCTGGAAGATCATCTACCCTTTGTCTGAAAACTGGCCCTCACACTTTTCTATAGAGGTATCTGTTCCCTAGAGAAGGCCATTAATCTCAAGAAAACCTTTTGGGAAATGTGTTAAATCTGGCTGGGTGCTTCTTTACTTCTGATTTCTAGGCCATCCCCAACATGCTTCCAGGAGAACATGCTCTCTCCACGATATTTTGTGTCAGTTCTGAGTTACTTTCTTTGTCTCTGGGATCCATTAGTCTCCTCAGTTACTTGAGCTATTTTCTGTGTGCCAGGTTTCATTAACTTTTCAAACAATGCTCCTTTAAAGCATAGTAAATGGATTCCGTTTGCCCTTTCTTGAACATCGCCAAGGTTCTTGACAAAGTGGCATTCCAGCGGAGGTATGTTGGTGTGTGTATGTGTGTGTTGGGGGAGCATAGACGAGCAGAGGGGAAGGTTGTGGAACAGAGCAGGAACAGGAAAGGAAGTTTGGTGGCCTCGAAAAAGAGGATTCTGTCATTCCAAGGTGGCTTTTCTTCAGGTGATCCAAAGCTTTCAAAAGTTTCCAGACAGCCATCCCATGGTAAGGTAAGACTCATTTTTTAAAAAAATCTTTGATGTTAATGTTGTACAGGGCTTATGAAGATCAAATTACTGGAGGAAATGAAGTTGTTCAATTGAAACAGATGAGGTTGGATCAGAGATGGATCCTAGAAATATTTTAAATATCAACAAAATTAAATATTAACATGTTTTTGAAACATGGTCCTTTTATCATATGTATGAAGACTAATTTCCTACTAAGTCAATGACTTTTGAAGGGAAGTGAGTGATGGAAAAATATACTAATTTGGTAAATAATAGGAAATGTATAATTCTGTTCTAAGCAGACAGATAATCATCCAGTTGATCTTGAGGAATAAGAAACTTTTTCTGAAGTCTTGCATACTTGGACAAGTCAAACAATCTCCTAAAGTGTAAGTTTCTTCTTCCCATAATTCTCCTTTGAGGAGTCACAGAATTCAAATAAAATATTAGCCTTGTGCATCTAGAAGCAACACAGGGCCTAAAGAAACCCTTAGAGGGAGAGGAGATATAACAAGAGAAATACCTCCACAGCAAGTCAGGTAACCTATGCAAGGTTAATGGAGACAGACACCAAGGATATCCAACGCAGTCCAAAGCAGAAACCCAGAGACTCTTAAGATCTCAACAGTAAAACAGAATTAAAACGCACCCACAATGACTCAGGGAACTCCGCAGAATAGGGGGTGGGAAGATTGTAAGAGCCATGGTGGGGGACAATATTCAGAGACATTGCTCCCCTTAACAACAACAACAACAGACACACAAACAAACAAACAAACAAACAAACAAACAAACAAACTGGCTTCTGCTTATACAATTCTATAACCTTCTAGCCCATGGACCATTCCAGCATTCCCACTTTGGAAGGTTCTCAGCAGGTTGGGAACAGGGAGGAGAGAAATGGGGTACCACCACAAGACTTGCTATAGAGTGTATCAAATTATTAAAAATAAACAAGTTTCTATTGTAAAGAAAATAACTTATGGCTAAAAAATTCCAATGTGGAGTGTCATGGTTTGATCCACGTGTCCTCCACAAACAAATTAATGTGTTCTGATTGATCGATTCTCAGCTGATGGCAGTTTGGGTTTTACAACATCACTGGAGCTGTGTTGTTGGAGGCGGGTTTATAGGGTTATAAACCAGATTCCCCTTGCCAGTGTTTGGCACACCTTCCTGCTGCTGTTTGCAGTGCTGTGGCAGAGGTGATGTCCACCCCTCTGAAGCCTTGGTGCACACAGGCACATGCACACACACAGGCACACTCACGCACACACACATGCAAACAAATAAATAGAAAAATAAACAAACAATAAACCTGGCATGTTCTGTTATTCTCTCTCCCTTTGCTAACCACCCAGCCACCTGTTCTTCGGTCCCTGGTGGTTCAGGCAGGCTCTTCTCTCTCACAGGCCCCCTGGCCAGAGAAACTCCCCTCTGCTTGTCCTCCTGACCTTTGGCTATCCTCTCTACAGCCCCACAGCTTCCTACCGAGAACTCCCACCAAAAAATTTTAAAATGTCCATGCCACATTTTTATTATCCATGTGCCGTTTGATAGACATGATTTCCTTATATTGGGAATAGAACAGTAATGAACATGGATTTGCAAGTATCTCTCTGGTAGCATATAGATCCCAGGAGCAGCAGAGCAGCGTCATAAGGTAGTTCTATTTTATTTTACCTTTTTTTTAATTTTGGTTTTTTAAGGTAGAGTTTCCCTCTAACTCAGACCTACCTGGAATTCACTATGTAGACTCAGGGTGGTCTCCAACTCAGCCATCCTCCTACCTCTGCCTCCTGAGTGCTGGGATTAATGGCATGCCCCACCATGCCTGGCTTATTTTTAACTTATTGAGAAACCACCATAAATGAAATTATGAAATTTGCAGGGAAATGGATGGAAATGGACCATATTGTAAGTGAAGCAACTTGTGCTCAGAAAGACAGTATGTCCTCACTTGTTTGCTAAACAGAGCTTCAAAACTTAAGACCTGTATGTTTAAGTTGGAGTGAATATCTATAGAAACCAGGAAGCCATAAATAAATATAAGAAGGGAAGAGAAAAGAAAAGACAGTAAGTCCTTGGGGGGCCTAGAGTAAAGTACAAGCAATATTAAGGTAGATGGGGGCACTACAGGTGTCCAGGTTGGGGGCAGGGGAATGGAGGAAAAGAAAATATGGGGAAAGTGTTAACCAAATATAAGGTTGAGTTAAAAAAGCCAAATGTTAAGTCTACTACTGTGTAAGCTTATAAATTATCCATGATTATTCTTTCATGTTACACAAATGGAAGAGGATATCCAAAGAGGAGGGGAAAAAAAAAAACCTCAAGATCATTTATTAATTGAGTACACAGCTGAACTTGGAATTGGGCTTCCTGAATCAATTCCTTTGACTTTCCATTATTTCTGAAAGGTTAGCATCGAGAAATGTTTCTGGATAATAAGAGCTTATTGTCATCCACAAAAATGGCAAGGTGAGGTTTAGATTTACATGTTTGGGTGTTACTGTAGCCATCAAGGATGACCAGCCTATTACCTCAACTTATTTTGTTGTAACATCCAATAAACTACCTAGTCATGAACTTGAGCCTGGGTTGTTAATTTTCTTCTTGTTTCCTAGTGACCTTGTGCTCCATATTGAAAAAAAAATGTTCATGAAACAACACAAAGGCAATGTGAATTTAACTTTTCTTAATCTGTCCTTTTTATTGAGAACTTTAACATATGAATATATTGCAAATTGGTCATATTTCCACTGGGTTATATGTCCTCTCTCCTTTCCCCTTTCCATTGAGCATCTCTTCAGTGGGGTAATTGTTATTCACTGTGGGGTCATGAATGCACCATTGAGTCTCTGGAGTGGAGAACAATATCTTAGAATACACCTTCCCACCCTGTGACTCTTACTTTCTTCCTGTCATCTCTTTCACATTTAAATAAGTCTCCTTGTCTATGGCCTTACCACCCTGAATGCACCCAATCTCCTCTAAATAAGTCTCCTTTACTCTGGAGCTCTTAGCACCTCTGATTTTCTGCATTGATGAGTTTTGAGTCTTCTCAGTGTCTACCACCATTTCCCTGGAGGAGGTTGTCAGGCCAGCAGTGAGAGAAGCACTCATATTTAATCTGCCACTCTCTGTAATGTTTCTTGGGCCCTGGAAGATGTGATAGAGGTGACTTGTTTCATGATAGACAGTCAGCTGTCCTTTCTCGTCATACTTACAGGTCTTGGGTCTTTCCAGTATTCATTGTCAATAAAAAGCAGATTCTCTACCCAAGAGTGAGATCAGCATGGGCCAAAAGGGATAAACATAGACATTTAAAAGCGTTCTGATTTCATAACCTCTCCTTGTAGTCAGAAAAGAACAGTGGAAGCTTTATTCCAGGGCCTATGACTTTCCTATCTATCGGGTTCTGACTTGGTTTCCAGTACCAAATACGAATTTCCTCCCACTGAGGGGGCCTTATATGCAATCCTAGAGCAGCAGTTGATTACCCCCATACCTGTGCGCCACTATTGTACCAATGTGTATAACTTGCCTGGCTGGCTGATTTTGTTGCTTTCAGGATACTCTGCTTGTTCACACTGTTGGTGACAATTATCCCTCAGTAACTCACACCGCACTTTCAGCACTATGACAGCTAGCCAACAGGGGCTGGCTTCCATCTGAGTTTCAGCATGATTTCTCAGTGTTCTGCAACTATAGGCTATGGTGTCTTCAGCAATAGGGTCTTACCATTTAGTGCTGATGCGTGACCAAGTGCTTTGGCAATGACCTAGATTGTTTTCTCCTCATAGGCCTCCCTGACTAACAGCTCATTGTGGAAGATAAGCCAATTCTGGCACTGAGACTTACTATAGCAATAGGCAATGGTTTTAGGGTAAGGCTTTCTCCACCCCTGAGGATTGCTTCTGTCCACAATATCCTCCTCCCTCCTGCCATTAAGAGAATCACATCTTTTAATTAGCTAACCAAGAGGAAGGTTTCTGTGGTATTGATTCATGCCACAATTAGTTTTGTGTTTGGTGGGTCTCAAGTGAAGTGTCCTATTCAAAATTTGAACCCAAGAAACATTCTCTTTCACATTTTTGTCACTCAACTTTCTTAGAACTCTGAAGTGCTATCTGAAAGTCTTTATTGAAAGCTTGGGAAAGACCTAACACTATGCCATACGGATGAGTTTAACCAAGGAATGTTTAAGTACCTTGAGGGTACTTCCAGCTCCCTTTACCAGTCTTTTCTGAGTTTTTAAGGGATTCTGTTTTGCTTCCTTCTTGATGAGATTTTTTTTCTAAAGAATTATGACAACAAGGGAACCTGGAATATTTTGTGGCATGATCATTTTTACTTAGAGTCATAAAAACTATAGCCACAACTATTTTTACAGTCCCATTCCTTCCTCTAGCTACCATTTCTCCATTTTAACCTCTGGAAAAAGTACAATTTCACCATCCTTCACTAGTACCCAGTGTCAGCAGCTCATATAAAACCTGGGAAAATATAGTCAGGATTAGAGAAATATGTAAAACCAGGATGTTAAGACATAGTATATAAAACACAATTCTTTGTACTGAACACATAATTTATATGTAAAGCTCTTAATCTATAGAAAACCTGCTTGACACTTTATCCTTGGCAACTGCTTACAATACTTTTTTTTTTTTTTAGCAAAACAAAAACTGACAAAATATTTTCAGTATGGAAGGCTCATCAATTTCACAATAAGTAATCCCCATGACTGGGCTTCATATATATTTCTCCTTTCTTATCTTCTTCATAGATCCTGAAATATGTCGCTTTCTTAACCAGGGTTGTAGAAAACTGATTTCTATGTTCTCCGACTTCTGTATGCCATCACCTCTTTGCTACATGAACCTTCAAGTCCATCACTGAGTTCACTATACTGATGCGGTTTCCTTGGCACCCAGTACCAACCAATTCCACCTCTCTAATAGTGCGTAAACCATGCCCAACTTTCTAGTAAGGGGACTTATTTTTGATTCTCACAAAATATTAATTATTTACAATTTTGCCCACAATTATGGACAGCTTTGCAAACTGAAGGAGCCTTTATTTTCAGAAGTCTTTTCTCCAAATACAGTAGCATCACTATCTCAGGCATTTCCATTTGGCCAGAACCCTTATGTGCTCCCTCACATACACTAGGCTTGTACTTATGTGCTGTCTGTAGCTCCAGAGTCACAGAATCATCAAAAATGCTCACAACTGGCTGGGCGTGGTGGTGCATGCTTTTAATCCCAGCACTTTGGAGGCAGAGGTAGGAGGATCGCCATGAGTTCAAGGCCACCCTGAGATTACATAGTGAATTCCAGGTCAGCCTGGGCTAGAGTGAGACCCTACCTCGAAAAACCAAAAAAAAATAAAAAAAATAAAAAAAAAAATAAATGCTCACAATTGTACATGGCGAGTTTCAGGTTAGTGTGAACATCAGTATGTGCATGTGGAGATCTGCTTTGGCATTTCTGGGGGTCCTGTCCTGTGATGGGTAAATTTTGTCTTATTGTAGATTAGCAATCAAGTATGAGATATAAACCTTTATGGTGTGTCCACAAGAATGTGTCCAGGAAGGAATAACAGAGCGAGGGGATTGTATGGGTCCTGTTCTAAAGAACCCTGACTGATTCACTTTATTTGACAATTTCAAACATCTACTTGCTTTTAGAAAGGCATGTGCATGATTTAACTTCTCAAAATTTAGCTCTGAGATAGTATATCATATTTTCAGCTTTAGGAGTTCTTTCCACTCTGGGATAGAGTAGGAAAAGGGTCACTCATATATTTTAGAGGCTAAAGTAAGGGAGAAACTATTATTGTTATTAGACTAAATAGATATGTGTGTTATTTTCATCAATATTATGTTTATGCTCAAAGATCAGTGCTGCTGTCTTCTTTAGTAAGAGACGCTACTTTTTTCAATTGGTTACTCCTTCATAGACTCAAAACTCATCAAAGTGCTTAGAAGTGATTGTGAAATGTTCAGCACTAAGGCATCTCTATCTCCTCTGCAAGGTTCAGGGATCATTGCAGAAGTGGGGGTAGAAAAATATTAGAGCCAGAGGGCGGGAAGGAGTGTTTTAGATTGAAGCCTTCCAGTCATGAAGTGTCTGTTGCATTCCTGACCTCACAGTAATTATTGCTACCTGCACAATATTGGACTTATCAACATCCCATAATGAATGGTGAAGAAGGGCAAAAACAGACATCACAGTAAAAATGGACTAGTTGGAAAAAAGAAGGGGTTCAGTGGATGGGGGAAAAGGTGGGAGGACAAAAATGGCAAAGAGAAGAGATGATGTTCAAAAGACCTTATGTACAGGAATGAAAATTGTCAATAATAAAAAGTTAAAAGAAAATGCTTAGTTTTGGAAAACTTTTGCTTTAGGACTTGTGGTTTCATTATTTGTACCAAACACTAATAGCAACTCAATTGCTCAAGGAAACCTATATTTGTGGTAGAATAGAAAAGAAAGTTAATGAAATTTACTAGGAGGAGGTTGAGTTAGGAAGTCTTTATATTTGAACAAAAGCCTTACCTCCAAAGTGATTCGTGTTTGTGCCTTATTTTATTTACCATACAAAGGAGATTCCGTATCTCTGATACCACAGTCTTGACTATGATAAGTAGTATGCACAAGTCACAGTTTAAATTCTCACAATCATCATTGTTATAGTTATCCTGTAAACAATATTTAAGCACAGTAATTTTATTACTGGTTTCTGTGTATGTGTGTTCATAGCTGAGACTGCACATATTTGTGCAGTTGTACATGCATACATGTGTATGGAGGCCAAAGATTAACATTGTCTCCCTCAACTGCTCTCCACTTTATTTTTTGAGACAGAATCTGTCACTGAACCTGGCATTCAGATTTGGCTACAATAGCTAGCCAACAAGCTTCAGGGATGGTCCTGTCTTCACCTCCCCAGTGCTAGAATTACAAATGTGTGTTGTCACACCTGAGATTTTTGTGGATGCTATGGATCTGAATTCAGGTCCTCATGACTGTCTGACAAGCATTTTCATAATGGAGTCACATCCCCATTCCCTACACTACAAATTGATATGCATGATTGAATTGTAATATTTCTACATAGGCACAAAAAGGATAAGACTTCACTCACCAGAGACTGAATTGCAATCAAAGAAAAAGCTCTCAACTTGCACAGCATCTGATTTTTAATGTGATGATATCTTTGGTTCATAAACTTTCCTAAAGCTTCTTGTGACCGCAGAGGACAAAGAGAAAAATGCTGATGTTGACTAATTCCATGTTGAACAGAGGAGTTTGGAACTCTTAAGGCTTTTGCACATGCAGCAACTTCCATAAATCACTTTTCTGATTACCTTAAAGGCACATGGCACTGCAGAGATGAGGATGTGGCTTTGGTGGATAAGACGGCATCCTGTGGACACAGGGAGCAGAGAGTGGAAAGGTATACAGTCTTGAATTGTTTTAGGAGCAAGATATCATTAAATAGCTATTTTCTTCTAACCTAGGAACCTTCATTATGTTGAAATCTAAAGCTGAGAATTCACTTAACATAGAATCTTTTCCTTTTAATTCCATCACGCATGAATGTGAAAATAAACCAGGCTCTCTCTAAACTAGAGGGCTCTGAGGGAACAGGAATGCTTTTCTAGGTCTGCTGGTGGTACCAAATGTTGATCCAGTGGAATGTTGAAAACTTAAAAGTTTAGAATGGAGCAGTGCTTCTCACAATCTGCCATGCCCAGGGACTACATAGAAATTTAGCTGCAGATTCTTGTTTAGAACCAGAGTCGAGCCTGAATGCCTCCACTTCTAACAAGCTTCCAGGTGATGTAACAAAGCCAATGGTTTGGGGTTCACCCACTGTCATAGTCAGCCACATGTCGCTGGGATGAATCTTCAAACCAGGCACAATTTGGGGGAGGAAAGTATTTATCGAAACTACAGATTGAGGGGAAGTTCCGTAACAGCGAAAGAGGCTGGCCATCTTTCACAGGTCTGAGCAGAGAGAAAAACCCATCACCGACACCACACACACAAAACAGCAAACAGGCAGTAGGGCCAAAGAGAATTTCTTCTCTTTTATACAGGCTTCGGGGGGAGGTGGTCTGGCAACCCTATCCCAGACTTAATGGCTTCCCGAGTCTCTGGAATTTCCTTCCTTCACTGCCCACACAGGAAAGGATATTTACTTCTAACTTCTTTGAGCTTCTTTACATCTTGCCTCTTCCTGAGAGGCTGCCTTCCTGTAAAAGAGACCCACCCAAGATAATTAAAAAGATCCAAGTTGACAACAAAACCTAACCATCACACCCACTGAGTAGGGAGGGGTTCACCTAGAAGAAATGTCTTTCTCAATATTTAAAACTTCGTGTGAATTGCTACACATTCCAATTTTTCTTTGAGTAGAGATATATTTCATAAAAATCAGAATGTCTTAGCGTTAAGTCTTTTTCAAATAAATTCTTTTTATTGTCTTGATAGACAACTAAGCAATTAGGTTTGTTACAACATATAACTACTGTCTCTGTAAATCACTGCTTTTAATAAAAGAAATGAGTATGTTGGCTGAGCCTGGAAAGTAATATGTGAGGGCTTCACTAACTTGTGTGAGTCGCTGCATCGTATTTGTAAGAACTTCCCTTTAAATGGGTAACTAGATATGAATAAGATAGTGTGGTCCTGGCACTGATGGAACGGAATAGAGGACCTAGAGATAAATGCACACTGCCTTGGCCACCTAATCTTTGACAAAGGAACAAAAATCATCCATTGAAAAAGTCTGGTGGAGACCAGATAATCCCTGGGCCTTGCTAACAGTGAACAGCACCAGGCTGAGGGAGAGAGCCTATCTCAATAAAAGAAATGTGTAATGTGTGCAATTCATAAGAGAACACCCAAGTTCTCCTCTGGCCTCTGAATGCACAAATATGGAGCACTTGCTTTGTACACATATACACACACTACACATCACACACACCATACTACACACTAAGAGAGAGAGATTTTTTCTTTGTAATATATTTATAAAAATTATATAAGCACAAAATGATGTAATTAAGGTATCTTGTGTAATACTTGATGCATATTTGGCATCGAGTGTTTGCTATTTTGTATGATTGCAAGGTTTTAGTGTATTTGAACATTTCTTTTAAATCCTATTTTACTTTTAGATACTATTTTAATATTTTACTTTTAATTACTATTTTAGTCAATAGTAGCTAGAGCAAACCAATGCACCGAGCATGTAGACAATCAGTTTTGAAATTTCCTAATTGTGTCACTTGAGGAAAATACTTAAATTCTCCACTTGAATTTTATCATCTGAAATTGGGCAGAGTACCAACAAGATCTGTAGGGTTTGTAAAGATTAATGTCACAAAGTATTAAGTTAACTAGCAAGGGGCCCACTTAAAGATACCCAATAAACATCAGAAATTGCTCTTGAGGACATGCTGAGTTAGATCCAGAGGGAGGAGGCGCTCCTCTGGTGTTTCAGCCTCTCTTTGCCCAGAACTCACCTTCTCCCATGAGAGATCAGAGCAAGCAGAAAGGGAGCCCTGATGCACATAGAGGTAGAGGCTGAGGCTCAGGGAACCTTGTGACTCCCCAGGCCACACAGGGAGCTAATGGCCTAACTTACCAGAGCCCTGGCTGTTTCACAGTTCCCTGGGGTCTGACCTTTCTGCCACCTCTCATTTTTGTGCCTTTTGACCCACAGGAGTGCACTGCAAGGCCTTTGACAAATAAACAGTGGCCTCGAGATTAAACTGCACCTGAAGCTGCTTATGTGGTTCACTGAGCATTGGAACCAAGAGCGGAAACCCAACTCTACCCAGACTGCCAAGGGATTAACCCATTCTCAGACTTACACTGTGAATTATTGCCCACCTCGAAAGCAAGAAATTGGGGGGAGGGGCACAGAACAACATCTCATTCAGGGAAATACAATACTGAATACAATTTCTTTTCAATCAAGAAAAAATATGAAAATAAAAACACGACAACAGCAATTTTAAGCAGTAATCAAAAGACAGGAACCACTTTGGTCGTGGAAAAGATACAGAATTCTGGATAAGGATTCTACTGGCTGTCTGCAACATTTTTTTTTAATATTTTATTTATTCGTTTTAGAGAGAGAGAGAGAGAGAGAGAGAGAGAGAGAGAGAGAGAGAGAGAGAATGCACTAGGGCCACCACCTTGTGGGTCTGGCTTATGTGGGTCCTGGGGACTTGAACCAGGGGCCTTAGGCACTGGAGGCAAGTGCCTTAACCGCTGAGCCATCGCTCCAGCCCTGTCTGCAACATTTTAAAGAGAAGGTGAAAAAAAAAACAGTATAGAGGGTCATTTATGCAGGACTCTAATGTGACACTGATAAATTTTAGAAATAACAAAAATCATCTTCAAAATTTGTAAGTCACTACTGAACTCCTCCAATATTAAGCACTTTAGTGTGGAGCTAAGTGGTAAGGGACATGAAAGAGGTCCTATGGCTTCCTAGAGTGATTTGCATTCCCTGTGGTCTGAGGGTTTCTCAGAACATCAGAATGAATGTGAGTGAATGTGACTGTTGAAACCAGGCAGAACCTCATATTGCATGATGATGTGTCACCGTAGTAATTCCATTGACTCATCAAGCAATATGAGGATGTGATTTCCAGTGATCATTAGACATGACAGTGGGGGGGGGGGCAGCCTGACGGTCAAGATTAGGATATTAAGGAGAAAGAGGGCGAGCTAGAGCTGACTAGAGGAGACCAGCCTGGCCTTGGATGATGGTAACATACACAGAGTAGTGGGACTTCTCAGGAGTCTGTGAACATTCCCCTAGATGATGTCATCTCCAAGGGATTCAATCCCCACTCCTAAATTTGCAGGTCATTGAGTTTGATTATAGAGAAGCACTTTAATGCTTAGCTTAGGATGACCCTAACACCTCCTGCATCCCCACTCTGCCTGCCTAAATACTTAGGGATTGAGAGCAAACCAACCTTTCCTCCTGACTCTGCCCAGAGCAATGCTGGATGAAAGAGAATCTAATACTTGTGTGATGTTGAGTTAAAGGAGAAAGCAAGTGCTCCTGTAGCAACAATCATTCAGTGATTGTTCCTGTATCATTTCATTGGGAGGCAGAGTCCGTATGTCATTTTCTTCTTTTCCATCAGATCTTGGGATGCACCATTCTTCCTCACTGCAGACCTGGCATGGTGGATGTGGAGGTAAGTTTCCAAATCTGCAGCCCATTAAGCCCTTCTTTGGTTATATATATATTAATTCTGACTTTTTTTGTGAGGGGAAAAAGAATTTCCCCATATTGAGTACATATGTACAATAAACTTCATGGTTTTAACACCCTGCATAATTACATTTCTTGCTATATCAGCTGTTTTAACACATTTTTTCTTCTCAGCTATTTGGAATTTAATTGTATTTGTGCCCAGAACCCAATATGGTATTAGGTACCAAATTATGAACATTTGTTTACACTTTTATTGTGAAATAACATTTTCCTCATTTCCTATTTATTTTTTCATTAATTTGAGCTTTTATGGATGGAGAGATATATTAAGATACCTTTACCATTATGAACCAAGAATCCTTGATCAGGCAATATAAAACTCTAGCAGTCAATATGCTTCTATATATTCACACTACACATGCGCAAACCAACTATTTTGTAGCTAGAATATGATATTGTATAGGTATATATGTTATATGTTCATATATAAGCATCAATGATGTCTTCTATTTACATTCAATGGATGAAGTCATCTCAGTTATAATAATTTCATTCATAGAATTTTAGTTATCCTTGGAAATTGCCTCTGCAGTGAATTGTTCCAGGAACTTGCTCAGATGCACAAATCCACAGATGGTGTGGTTTTCCATATAACCTGCACAATACTCTCAAAGACTAGGCTATAATATAAATACTAGGTACAGCGTTGTTTTTCTGTATTCTGTACATATTCAGTACAGACACAATTCACTTTTAATGTTTTCAGCCTTTGGTTTGTTGCAGCTGCATGTGTGAAATCCGTGGATGTGGACAGACAGGGACAGCTGTGACACAGTGACCCAGTGGCATGCAGTCTGTGGCTAACCCTAGTTAAGTCCAGATCAAAGTAAACCTAGAAAGTAGTACCTGCTTAAGAGTTTTAATGGTCAACCAGAACTTTCCTCTCTGGTTACTTCTGAATAAACTTAGATTTCACTGATGTGAAGTGACAGAAATTGCCTGGTTTGATCTGGCTTCTGAGACTTTTTGCCAAGAGCTTCTATATCCCCTCGGCTGGAGACCAAAATACATAATTAATTTTTGTCCAGGCCTGTGGGAGTGCACATGACTTGTCATAAAACAAGCTACTGGCATTCTTACCCTTTGAGGATATTTGTTTCACTAGGGAGAGTGAGGAAGAAGCTATTAGTAAAACTATGTTGATCTTCTTTCAGAGGAGGGAAATTGAGCCTCGGGGTGAAAAGGAGAGGTTTCAGAAAGAATAGCTGATGTGTGTGAGATAATGATGTTTACATGGGTAAGAGGTGTCAGAGTGACACTACTCATGAGACTGATTGGAACAGAATGCTGCAAATCACTTTCAAGATTTTTGTTGGACTTCCCCATATTTTTGGAGGCTGGAGTCAGGATTACTGGCTTTGGTAATTAATCCTTCCCAGCCTGCATTCTTTGCTACTGAGCAGAGAAGTGATTAGGGGGCCGAACCTGCTAAATCAAGATAGTGCATGACCTCTGGAAGCAAGAAGCCTTTTCCGCACTTAGCAAGAGAAACAAGATCCAGAAGCATCAGGACTGGTAAAATCAACAGGGTTCCACACTTGAAGAGCTCCAGAGGGAACTCAGAGTAACCAGCTGGTTGTTTTGAGAGTGTTATGAGAATAAAATATAAAATGTTGTAAATTGGAGCTATAGTATTTTTAAACCAAGCATGCATTTCAACATGAGTTTATCAAAGTTTATCTTTCAGGACTGCTATATTTATTTGCTTGTTTATTTGGCCAGTCTTAGTTTCACACCAGCATTATATTAATATCACAACTGTGTATAAAGACACTCCATTAGTTTGCTTTGGCCAAAGCTAAGATGTTTGTGAGATCATTTTGCCAAATAGTGTACCCTTATCTCTCTGTCACTCTGCAATTAGCTCTAACGCCTTTCGCCAGCAATTCTGACTCAACTAGGATTATGTAGATAAAGTGTTCTCTTTGCTTTTTGTCAAGAAGGGGGATTGGATCCCTTTTCCACTATGAAGCCAATTAAGTTTTATAAGAAGATAAGAGCTGAATGGGCCCCTTTAAAAGCGTTACAATCAAAGGGGTCATGTTCTATAGCACTCTGGAAATAGAAGTATGTTTCAGATCATCACTCTGAAAAATATTTGTTCGATTAATTAAATAAAATTAGATATCACACACACACACACACACACACACACACACACACACACACACACACACACACACACACACACAAAGTCTCCAGCCACGAAGCTGCAGCTTTAGGATTTAACTTGATAAGCAGACAGTTTAAAATGTAGATTTTATTTCTAGACTTTCTTTGTATGGTCTTGTGAAGTTGTCTCTTCTCAGGACAATTCTCTGTACTTTAATTTTAGAGTTGAAAGTCTTGGGAGAGTCTGTGAAATTCATGACTCAAATACACATTCTCTAAGTTTTTCAGTTTTTGTTTTAGATTCAGAGGGAGTCAAACACGTGAGGTTAGTTGACTTCCTTCCTGAACCTGGGAACAAATGAACTCCCAGGACAGTTTGTAAACTGTTTAAAGTCTACAATGCTTGCTCCATGCCTTTCACATGCATGTGTTTGAGGCTGAAAATCTTATCAGCAGATAAGGGCAAAGAAACAGCCATCCCACATTCCACAAGCTCCCTTCCAGATGGTGGGGAGACTGAAGGGTGAAAACCTCAAACTCTTCAATCAAGCCAAACAGCCCACACCTTTATTGGTCCATTTGTTCAGCAGCCTGTCATGAGCCTCCTCACATCTCAGACTCAGCTAGAGTGGCTGTTCAATTACCTCCTCAGGATTGCATTTTGGTGGGGGCAATTCATTTCTTATTGAAAACAAATTGAAAGCTCTATTTTTTGTTGTTCTTTTTTTTTTCTTCTTTTTTCTTTTAGTAGTTACCGTTATCTGGAGCTTCTGGTGCAATTCAAATAGCAACAAAGATTTTCTTTTTTATATGATCCACTTGATGGGTTTTTTAATTGCTATGTTCTTTTTTTCCTTTCCTTTCCTTTCCTTTCCTTTCCTTTCCTTTCCTTTCCTTTCCTTTCCTTTCCTTTCCTTTCCCTTCCTTTCCCTTCC
>PVHP010009896.1:0-48887 GCA_004024765.1 Zapus hudsonius | reverse complement strand
AATTCCATACAATTGGCAGAAGAAACGCCATTCCAGTGAAAAGGATGGTTGGGGAAGACTTGCAGAGATTTTTTTCTTTTCTTCTTTGTTTTGTTTTTATTCTGATCAGCTCTGTTGGCTAAGCTCTTCAATTCTTTTAAATTAACCTTTTCCATCTTTCAAAAGAACTTTCTATAGTACCAACTCTGTCCCTAGATTTTTTTTTTTATGGTCCTTCCTGGCAACCTCATTCTCGTTTATGCTGCAAGCGCCTGCCTAGCTTGACGAAGAAACTTAATTTCTGTCAATTCAGGTCAGGAAAAAGTTATCACAACATGATGCAATATTTTGAGATGCAAGTCATATTTCATTGAACATCCATGGTTAAAATTTTAATCTATTTAAAGAAACATTTAGGGAATGCTAGATGCACCACTTAAGCATACAAGATCTATTTAAAGCAAAGAAAGTTTAGATCAGCTGGGTGTGGTGGTGCATGTCTTTAATCCCAGCACTTGGGAGGCTGAGGTAGAGGAGGATCATAGTGAGTTGAAGGCCCACCTGAGACTACAGAGTGAATTCTAGGTTAGCCTGGGCTCAAGGGAGATCCCACCTCAAAAAAAAAAAAAAAACCCACCACCAACAAAAAATTAGATCAGAAGGAAGAGATTAAAAAGGTTTATGACAGGGTGGCGACTTATACAATAAGGTAAACCAATAATGAATTGAAATCATAAAATCTTTACTTTCATACAGTAAGCTCTTGAGCAAGAAATGGGCATTGTCTAGTAAGAGGGGCCATGAATGGAAGGGGAGGAAACCAAACCCCATGAAAAATTGATCAGACCTGCAATTCCCGGTCCCAGTCATTGGATCCTTCCCATACTGAGCTGTCGATCAAAGAGACCCACAAAGTCCCCAAAACAAGATAAGATTCTGTCAAAGCTCTTGAATATCCACCCCAGGCCAAAGGTAAGATCCTATTGCTGAAGACATCGAATAATACCGAGAGACCCTGCAAGATCCAGAACGGTATCCAGTACCCAGATAGTAGCAAGTGCAGGGCTGGAAGGCACAACATAAGCTGCCAGGGGAAATTGGTCAATGATATTTAGAGAAAGCAGAGACCACTGATATAAAATGCAGATTGTTGCCATGAGAAGGCTGAACACACTTCCTTCTGGGAGAGATCAACGAGCCAAGAAATGATCACCTGTGCAATAAAGGTACCAAAACCTGGGGGGTGGTATTCAACAGCTTTTTTTAAAAAAGATAGTCTGTTTTTTTTAAAAAAAATATTTTATTTATTCATTTTCAAGCAGAGAGGAGAGAGAGAGAGAGAGAGAGAGAGAGAGAGAGAGAGAGAGAGAGAGAGAGCACACCAGGGCCACCACCTTGCGGGTCTGGCTTATGTGGGTACTAAGGAATTGAACTGGGGGCCTTAGGCACTGGAGGCAAGTGCCTTAACCACTGAACAATCTCTCCAGCCCTTCAACAGCTTTTAAATTGGCCAAGAAATCCAATCAGTGACAAGGAACCCTTAACTGGAATTGGAACTTGGCAAAATCCCACGGGAACAAAAAACTGGGACTCCAAAAGGAAATCCCCATTACCAGAGAACTAGAGAGAGGTTAATCTCAATAGAATTTTGCCAAATTAGAAATGTGTGTTTCATTTAACCTATACTGATCTCACTTTCTGATGGAGATTCTGTTTGTATTTTCAGAAGGCAGTGAGAGAGCTGTGGACATTCCAACTCCACAGATGAATCGCAGGCCGAAGGCTGATATCCCAGCAAGAGATGAACCACCCCAGGCCTATCGTGTAGGACTCAAGTGAAACACTTGAGACAGTGCTGGGGCAAGAAAGAGACCTATAACCACAGCCAATCAGTCAACCCTGGATAAGTCAGTGAGACAGACACCACCGACTTCCCACACAACTTAAAGTAGAAGCAGAGACTCTTAAATTCACAACAATAAATCAGACTTAAAACTCACCCTCCATGACTCAGGGAACTGATCGGAAGATTGATCAGAAAGATTGTAAGAGCCAGGTTGGGAGAGATTACCCAGAGACATTGCCCCCCTCAGCTACAATTCATAAAGGGGGGGCAACCTTGATGCCTCCTGTGCTATCCACAACCCCTTGCCACATGGATGGATCCAGTGTGCCCACCGAGGATGATACCCAGTGGATTGGGGACAGGAGGGAGGGAGGAAAATGGAGATACCAACACAATGTTTGCTCATTCACTGTATCTAATTTTGGACAATCAATATATTTTTTTTTTTTTAAAAAAAAAGGTTTACGAAACTGCATTGGTGCCAGGAAAATGTAGAACTCTAACAATGACCAGAGGAGAAGTAGGGAGATTTCACCATTATCCTTCCTCTTTTATCATTCATCTCTTACAAAATCTGTGAAGATGTCTCCCAGTTTTTGAAGCCACCCAATAATGACTGACATTTATCCCAGATAGCGTTATACAATTTATTTACTTACTTACTTATATTTATTTATTTATTTACTTTGGTTTTTCGAGGTAGGGTCTCACTTTAGCCCAGGTTGACCTGGAATTCACTATGTAGTCCTCAGGCTGGCCTTGAACTCATGTTGATCCTCCTACCTCTGCCTCCCAAGTGCTGGGGGCTTTATACAAATTACAAGAACAAATACTTTTGATATATCGTTGTGTCTAAATGGAAGGTAATTCTTTTTATGTTTTTTTTTGAAGTTCCTTGTGGCACTGGCAAGGAATCTAAGAGGAAGCAATGAATTATCACACTGTCTATTTACTCAGACAGTTCTGCAGCCTCCTAATCAAGAGTGCTTTAAACAAACAATTGTCTTCATTGAATCAAGGAAGAGATGATATAAATAAATGTTTCAAGTTTAACGTCAATGGACAAGGGAAGAAATCTAAGCAGAGCAGTAGTAAAGTGGACCTGAAACACGTGGAGTTTTTTTAAAAATTGTGTTTATTTAATTTATTTTTGAAACAGAGTCTCAATGCTATAAACCAGCTTGGCCTGCAACACATTATGTAACCCAGGCTGGCCTTGAACTTGTGGCATTCCTCCTACCTTAGCTTTCTGAGTGCTGGGGTTACAGGTGTGAGCCAGCACACTCAGTTTAAGCACATTGAGTGTGTGTTTTAGAAAAACATCTTGTCTGTAGAAAATGACTCTGGAAGCATAATTGATTCCAAACCCTGACTAACAACACATTTTGAGTTCTTTCTTTAAATCAGTGTCTGACCACAAATCAATGCAAAATGCAGAAGGAAATGGCCTTGAACACTGTGGGGTAAGACAAAGGTATTGTGGTTTTAAAATGAAAAGGAGCAGTTGGATTCTTTCTATGTTTGGAATTCATGCATGGTACATCTCCAAGCAGACTTCAGAGCTCTGGAAGTTGTGGATAACAGATGAGGCCAACAGCTGTTGCTCTTCCCTGGTCACTGTGCTGTGCGTGCTTTGCACAGCTTGATGCCATGACCACAGTGTGGCAGGAAGTCATCCTGTCCCAGGTCTTTGAAGTAAGTCTGTCAGAGGACCAATGAGCAATGCTGTTTGAGAGGGTTAGGGTCTGGGTTGAGGTTTCCTCTTTTCTTTTTTTGCTCTTGTCTTTTTCATGTCTTTTTCTTCTATTCTCTCCTTATGCTAATGGTGCCATGTGGTTTAGGGTGGCCTTGTACTTGCTGAGGATGGTCTTGAACTTCTTTTTTTAAAATATTTTATTTATTCGTTTTGAAGCAGAGAGAGAGAGAGAGAGAGAGAGAGAGAGAGAGAGAGAGAGAGAGAGAGAGAGAGAGAGAGAGAGAGAATGCACCAGGGCCACCACCTTGTGGGTCTGGCTTATGTGGGTCCTGGGGAACTGAACTGGGGCCTTAGGCACTGGAGGCAAGTGCCTTAACTGCTGAGCCATCTCTCCAGCCCATTGAACTTCTGATCCTCCAACTCCAGAGTGTTGGCAGTATAGATGAGCGCCACTTATGCAGTGCTAGGGACCAGAGCCAGGGCTTTATGCTAGGCAAGCACTCTACCAACTGAGCTTGCCTGCTTTCTCTGACTTGGTCTTCCTGGAGTCCTGCCTAACACAGGGTCACCATGGAGCCAGGGCAACAGTATTCTGCCAAATTATTCTAGGATTCTAGCATATTCCTGCTGGCACACTGGAGAGTGGAAACAACACAATTTTTTCCAAAGTTAAAAAATTTTTGTGTGTGTGTGTGTGTGTGTGTGTGTGTGTGTGTGTGTGTGTGTGTGTATGATAGCATGGGTATGGTGCTCCATACACTCATCTGTGATGAGGGCACATTTGCTTATTGTGGCTTGGGCTGACCATCCTCCTCCATATCTTCACCTGGTTTTTCTTTTGAACCACAGTCTCTTTACTGACTGATTTCAGAGCTTGCGGGGCTCCCAGGATTCCTGAGTTTCTGTTATGAAACTGGGGTTGCAGGTGTGCCGTACCAAGATGTTTACTGGAGACCTGGAGATATAAACTCTGGGGATCTCAGGCCCCCTCATGGCCTCAGGCCCCCTCAGGGAGCATACAGACCTGCTGAGCCATCTCTCTAGCCCAACCAAAGAAATTTCACCGGAGAAGAAAGCCAGGGTAGAAGGCAAAGTGGTGCATTTTTGTTTTACCTGAAAACACCTTACTAAAAATATTGTCTTGGGAAAAAAATTGGCACCTGCCAATTGACTCATCCAGTAAGTAAAATGAAGACACCGTGCATAAGGAATGCCCTCTCCAAATTTCATTTCTAACACAGCCAACAACACTCCTCTAGTGGCCTTTGCCTTGGAGTGGGTGCTCCTTAGTTTCTCGCTCTACAGATGTCTTCTCCATCTGGCACTCAACAGTGTTGTTGCTTGCATGCAATTTCATTCAAAAAGACAGTGCTGGCTCCAAGTATGTGTCACAGGGAGACTCAGTGAGCTGTGTTAGAGATCTGAGCATTCTGTCCATCAGCCTTTGAGTTCTCTTGAGGAGCACGCCCTGGGCTCTAGCACTGCTCATCATGGGGGATCAGATGAATTCTGGATGTTTAACAGAGAAGGTGACAAACACTCACACTCCAAGTGTGTGCACAGAGGTTTATAGCTTTATCCAGCAAAGACAATCAGCAGTTTGTACACACACACACACACACACACACACACACACACACACACAAACACACACACAATTTCCTGTCTGCATAGTTCATAATGCATGTTCAGAACCACCCCTCCCCGACGGCTATTTCTCCCCGTCTCTTAATCACAATGGTCAGCACATTTTTGGCACTGAGGTCACATGTAATTGGAAGTGCAAGCTCAGAGTCCAATCTTTGTGAATGTTGGAAACATGTTGCAGCAGATGTTGTTCTACTGTGTGAGCTCCCTCGCCACCACCTGGCTCCACCCAAGTTCAACCCTGATTCTACAGATAAAATAAGACAAAGATCCTTCGCAAGTCGAGGAATGAGTTATGACTGGCCGCCACCAGCCACAGCAATTCCGTTCTTCTTTGCCAGATATTTGTCCAACCTTTGTTTTTAATATAGTTGCATGAAGACTCTTTGTTCTGCCTTGCACTTTCTTTGCATTTATTTTTATTATTTTGTGTGTGTGTGCAGGTGCAGGTGGAGGCCAGAGGTCAATGTTGGTGTCTTCCTCAATCTCTCTCTACCTTGTCTTTGGAGACAGGGTCTCTAGATGAACGTGGAGCTCAACCAGCTGCAGGGATCCCCAGTCTCTGCCTGCTCAGCCTGGGATTACAGGTGACACAGCCAAGCCTGGCTTTCATGAGGGATCTAGGAATTGAATTCCAGTCTTCTTGCTTTCTCAGCCAGGGTTTTACTGACTGACCCACCTTCCCAGTCCCACAAAACTCTTTCCTGCAACTGAAAATTGTCCTGAGAACAGTTCTGGTTAATGAAACTTAAGGAGATATCTGCTTAAATTAATCAGGGCTTCACAAAATTCAGTTTCTGCCCCATCCTTCTTGCTCTGTTCTTGTGGGGACTCAGTGCTGGAACCTTTGCAGCTGCTTTAGAACTATGCCAGGTCTAAGCTGCTGGAACCAGCCTAGGCTGACAGTACACTGTGTGGGATGCACACACCGCAAGATTAAGTTGTAATTACAAATTACATTATAAATTATAAATGCTAGCATTTGATGCTCACAAAATGAGGCCACTTTTGAGAAAGGAAAGAATCAAAGCAAACCTGAATCAATGAACAGAGCTCATTCCATGGATGCAACATCAGGTAAGAGTTTCTTGCTCGTTCTTTTCTGTTTCCTTCTAGTGAACTTGGAGTTAAACGGTGGCATGTCAGAAATCTTCCCAGACACTAGGAACAGTAGTTCCACTTTTTACAGAGCCCATTGCTAACATGGGAAGTAGCGAAATGCCAAAATGATGCAATTACTTCCTAGTTTTCCAGAAGAGAGACTCAAAGCAACCATCCAAAAGCAAAGCTTGAACTTACTGTTCCCACATCCTATTCCTCAAAACAGTTCTGGAGGGCGTTCTCCCCAACATGGCTGTGGACTGGGTACACAGAAAGGCAGGCTACCAGAAGCACTTGAAAACCCCAGTACTCCAGGGAAAGATGGAAAGAAAACACAGCTTGAACACTAGAAAAAAAGAAGTGTTCAAGCAGGAATGCTAACACAAAGCTCTAATCTCAGCATTCAGGAGGCACAGGCAGAGGGGTTGTGAGTTTTGGGCCAGCCTGGCATTCTGCCTCAGGAACATAACAGAAACGGAATAGTGAGAGGAAGACAAGAGATAGAACCTGTAAGCACAGGAATTCCATGTGTCCTAATTACGTTGTCAGAGGTGGTTAGTCTGAGTAAGAATGAGGTCTTTTTTTCTTGCTCTCAAAGTTGTTCCCACAGGAAAGTGAAGGAGCCATTCTAGATACAATCAGACCTCTACCTCTGCAGGGATGTCCTCAAGTTCAACCAACCACCAACCACAGATGGCAAACAGTTGAGAAAAAGAATCTGCCCAAGTACCAAACATGTACTGTCTTTTCTTGTCATTATTTATGCAGCTCTGCATTGCGTTCTATGTTACAAGTCAGCTAGAGATGATACGGAGATTTCAGCTGATGCGTGTGGTCACATGTGACTTCCATGCCATGCTATCTAAGGAATATTGTGGAAGGAAAACACCTGATGAGTTGCAGGAGTGAGGACCAGGAGTGTGAGGGGAAACATGGGGGAACTGCTAGCCTGTGGAACTGAAAGTCTGTCAAAGAGAAAAAATATGGAGCTGTTTTGATCCTATCTTCTGAACTCACTCACTGTTTTAGGGTAACAAACTTGAAAAGAACATTGCAAATGCTCTTCAGTGGATAACAGGCCTGATCTTTGATGTCAAGATCATTGACTCAGCTTCCAAGAAAAACTTCTGTTAGTTTGCAGAGACAGACATCTCAGAATCTTTCTAGCTTCGTTGTCCTGCCACAATAGCCTCCTCCATTTCCCCTTTTCTTCTTCTCAGCTTTTCTTTTGGATCTGGTGCATAAAGGAATAACGTTAGCTTCTTTTTCCTAACATGGAGAGTTTTCCGAAAAGCTTTGTTAGTTTAGCATAACAGCCACTTGGAAGTTGATATTTCTAAAACATTTACACAAGCTTATTCATAGTAAAGGCTAGTGAGGACTGAAGGCAGAAACCAGCCGGCCTTCATTGAGGAGCCCATACCCACTCAGGTATGTCTTATTCCTTCCCTCCAGGACTAACTCCCAACTAACCTGTTTTATTGGGTGTGCTTTTCTCAATGCTTTGTCCTATTTTTGAGGATCATTGCAAGTTGAAGCCCACCCTGAAACTACTTAGTGAATTCCAGATCAGCCCAGGCTAGCGTGAGACCCTACCTTGAAAAACCAAAATAAATAAATAAATAAATAAATGCTTGTTTATTTGAGAGACACAGAGAGAGGGCAATTTGTGGGGCATACAACATATGCACTGACCGTTGAGTGCTCGATTGTATGTGAGATATCTATGCACCCTTTCTAAAGTTCATGGCAGAAAGAATGTAAGAGCCAGAGGATGGGGAGGAGTGCTTTGGAACACTGTCTTCTGGACAGGAAGTAGTGGTTACATTTATGATGTCACAGCAGCTGCCATTACTTCTACATGACCTGCACAATCCTAGGCCCATCACATTCTGCCATGTATGGTGCAGAAGGGGAAAGAAAAAGACATCAAAGTGGAAGAGAGAGACAAGGTAGAAAGAAAAAGAGCTTCAGCGGAAGGGCCAGGGGAGGAAAATCCAAGGTAACAGAAGGAGATGATGAGAAAGATATATACATGTATGAAAGTTATCAGTAAAAAGGAAAGAAAAAAATAAACTCTCTTAACTAAAGTAAAAATTAAGTGAGTGTACTGCAGAGAAAGTTCCAGAACATAGCATCTGTGCCTAAGAGGAAATGATTTATGAAATTAGACAACTTTATGAATGTTTAAAATGCCTGGTGCATTAAAGTCATTATACTTCAAAATAAAGTAAAAATTATAACTGACTCTAAGTTGATCGATTACCTGATAGGTGGGTGATCAGAGAAATCGGGGCTTCAAGGTAGAAGAAAAATCAGAGCTCTTTGTGCACGTGATACTGTGAAAGAGGGATTTTGCTAATGGCACAGACTTGAAGGGATCCTTGCCGGGTTCTTTGGATGAACAGGATGAGATGCATCACATTGACAAGAGCTCCCGAAGACCATCTAAGTTGGTAGTTAACATGCTCGAAGCGCTCCGGTGTTTCAGAGCAGAAAGCATGACAAGTATTACTCACCAACTTTAGCCATTAGTGTGGAACAGGTCTCACATGATGCTCTATCTGGTGGTCTGTTAACTATTTTCTGCATGACTTCATATCTAAACTTGTAAAGAGAAGACACTGTCCATTAACCTTCGCAGCTTACCACCTGTCATCTGACACCAACCTGGCTTCCATTTCCAATACTTCACTTACTAGATAGAGTTAATGTCCAGGAACGTTAGGGTGATGTGAATGAGAAACAAGAAATTCTCCTAAGTGGTCAATGTTTTTTTTTTTTTTTCTATTAAGATATTTTTTCTTACCACTTTAAGGTAGTGGAAGAAAAACCGAGTCCCAGTGAGACTCACGGGTGTTTTTTTTTTTTTTTTTGCAAGCTTTATAAGTTGCCTATTCAGAAATTTGATATATACTCAAGTAACAAAGGAATCATTGTTAACATTCTCCTAATAATAACAGAAATAATGTCTGTCCCTGTGCCGTGTCCTGCATTGGTACATTATTTCACGTGATCACAATCCTGTGCAGTAGGCTCTGTCACCACTCCCTCCGACTGACAAAGAAACTGTGTCTTGAGCAGTAAGTAGCCGGCCAAGGTCACTCTGTCTGCTATCTTTGGCTGGAAAGAATCTAATTGAAAAACAAGCTCTGAAGTCATACAATGACATCTATGTAAACACGATGGCTTGAATAGATGTGCTTGTTTTTGTTGCTTTCTTGCTACCAAATCCCCCCCCCCACCTTCCCAAAAAAGGAGAGACTGCATGCTCCCTGGAATTAAAGTGCATTCATGAGCTGCCACTCAGCAGGGAGGAAAGAGGAAACCCAAGTGTGTTCAGAGGTGAGGCAGTCAAGGGAACCTTGATCATGGGCTCCTCCCAAGGTGGAGGAGAGGGATGAGGCAAGAGGGCAGCTTCAGAGTTGAAGAGAGCCAGCTTGGCTTCATTCCTCATTCCTTGCAGCTAGTCAGCCATTCCTCCTCTGGCCCTCAAGGACACAGGAACTCACTCTTTGGGCATGGGGAGCCAGAATGGCTCCAGACCCCAAAACGCATGGCACAGCAGAATGGAGGGAAAGGGGAGAGGCTGAAAGTAGATGGAAAGAATGACATTACTGTGTGCACAGGCTAAAGGCTGAAAGGCACCTCTTCCCTTAATGGGCCTCTACGTGCTGCTGGCCATGCCCCTCACTCCCTGCACTTGGCATTTGAAGTTCATGACTAGCCTAGGGTGCAGACTGCCAGTGTACGAATCTCAGCTAAGCATATAGTCTCCAGTCAGCATTTCCATGTGAAAGGTCATGAAATGCTTATGCAAAGCTTTGAAGATGACATTCAGTCCAAATAAACACATGGGGGATGGAAGTAACTTTAAGAACTACAGACAAGGCAGAAGAAAGGAGGGGAAGGTGAACCAAAACAAAATGGCCTTGACCATCACAACTGACTTCCTCCTCAAAGCCCAATGATGGATATCTGTAATGAGATAAAGAAAGGACACTACCCTATTGAAGACTTGAAGCTCAAGAGGGTGCCGTGAAAAATGTAGAGAATGAGAAAGAAGGCTTGGGAATTAAACATATGAAGAGAAATCACCAGGAACAGAAAGCTTGAAAGAGGAAAGTTAACAGATGTACAGAAAGTATACCAAAATAAACAACAACAAAAATCCCAAAACAGTCCAACAGAAAATGAGTGACATACATTTAAGAGTGTTAACATTACAATATTACAAGTTTCAGAGAGAAATAACAGAAAAATTTAAAGAAATATTAGAAATTTGCCAGAGAATATATACATGAGTGTTTCCAGCCTGAAAGGGATACTGAATATCTTGGTCACACATAAAAAATATTACATATGATTATGAAATTTCTGTGATTAAAGCCTCTAGCTCGACCTGGTGATACAGACAAACTGAAGCAGGAGGAATGCAAGTTCAAGGCCTGCCTGGACTATAGTGTAAGTTCAAGGTCAGCCTCCACCACTTAGTGAGACTGTCATAAAACAGACGAGGACTGGGGATGGACTGCTTGCCTAGCATGTGGGAGGTCCTAGGTTCAATCCCTACCACAGAAAAAAAATACAAAGAAAATGAGCAGACTCTACATATTTCCAGTAAGAAAAACAATTAGGTCATATGCAAAGGGTCAAAAACCAGACTGTCACAAACATACCATACACAGAGCCAGCAGACCACCATCAGATTGGAGAAAATCTTCACCAGCTGCACCACAGACAGAGGCCTAATATCTAGAATCTACAAAGAACTCAAAAAATTAAGTAATAAAAAAATCAGGGCTGGAGAGATTGCTCAGTGGTTAATACACTCGCCTACAAAGCCTAATGACCCAGGTTTATTTCCCCAGTACCCACATAAAGCCAGGTGCACAAAGTGGTGTATGCATCTGGAGTTTGTGTACAACAGCTGGAAGTTCGGCTACACCCATTCTCCCTGTCTATCTCTCTTCTCTCTAGCTCTCTACTTGCAAATAAAGAAATAAAAAATTTAAAAAATCAAACAATCCACTCAAAAAATGGGGTAGTGAACTGAATAGGAAATTCAAAAAGGAAAAAAAATGCATATGGCTGACACTTAAGAAAATGAACATTTTCTTAACATCCTTAGTAATCAGGGAAATGCAAATCCAAACAACTATGAGATTCTGCCTTACTCCAGCTCAAATGGTGATCATTAAAAAATCCAACAACAATAGAGGTTGGAGAGGATGTGGGGAAAAAGGAACCCTCATTCACTGCTGGTGGGAGTTCAAACTTGTACAACCACTATGGAAATCAGTGTGGTGGTTCCTGAAAAAGATGAAAATAGAGCTAACTGACTCAGCTATTCCTCTACTGGGCATCTACTCTAAAGGCTCCTCTCTCCACTACAGAGACATTTGCTCAACCATGTTTATAGCTGCTCAATTCACAATAGCTAAGAACTGGAATCATCCCAGATGCCCATCACTGCATGAATGGATATCAAAGTTGTGGTACATTTACACCATGAAATTCTACTTGGCAGTAAGGAAAAGTGACGTAATGAAATTTGCCAGAAAGTAAATAGACTTGGAACAGATCATACTCAGTAAACTCACACAAGAACGGAAAGACAAATGCCACATATTCTCCCTCATCTGAGGTTCCTAATCAGATTCAGCTTGAATTGCAAGTAAACCTGACAGGCAACCGGAGAGACAGATAATAGAGACGGAGGGGTATGGAGGAGGGAATAGGAGGGCAGGGAAGATATGCACAAAGCTAAATCCAAATTAAATGGGTACCATAGAATTATTACTTTTGGACAAGAGGCTAAATGTTATAACCCTCCAAAGGAATATGGGGGTATTGTCTAGTAAGAAGGGCCCTGAGGAGGGTGATATGAAGCCTAACCTTAATACATTTGACTCTGGATTGTAACTCCCAGTACCAGAAATCAGTTACTACCCACGTTGATCAGAGAGACCTACAAGGTCCCCAAAACAAGACCACATAGTCCTTGCTATTCGTGTAGTTAGGATCAGTCAGCTAGAAATTCTGAATCAATAAAATCAGTTTCTCTCCTTCCATTAAATTCCCCATGATCTGTCTTTACATAGAACATACACACACACATCAGCATGTCTTATTCTAGGAAAACAAAGTTTGTTTTATTTCTGAGCTTGCGCACCCTCAGTGAGAGAGTTAAAAAAAAAAAAACACACAAGGGGTCATAGGCCAGGAGCCTCCACCTTGCATGGAGCATTCTGCTTCTGACAAGAGCAAATGCTGTTTCTGATAGACAAGTTATTGCCATCATTCACTTAATACCAAGTGTGTAGACATTTTCTTTTAATTATTTATTTGCAAGCAGAGAGATGGAAGAGAGACAAAGAGAATGGGCATGCCAGAACCTCAAGCCATTGCAGACAAACTCCAGATGCAAATAGAGCTTTGTGCATCTGGCTTTACATGGGTACTGGGGAATTGAACTTGGGTCATTAGGCTCTGCAGGCTATTGCCTTAACTGATGAGTCATTTCCCCAATCTCCAAAATTGATTTTTGAAAAATAGAATAATTAGAAAAGTATGAAGTAAAATTTTTGTTCTTATTCTAGAATGTATCACCATGGAAAAAATCTCTCTATCCATACTAATTGTTTTTTGAGAAAATAAAAATTAATGTGGGTATTTTACATTAAAGTGGATGGTCTTGGACAAAGGTTATAGTTATAAAGGAGAGAAATGGGCCAGACATGGAAAAACACAGTCCTATGAAACAAAAATTTATCCTCAAAGCTAAAGCTTTGGAAGTCTAAGCTACAAACACTATTTTAGAAACGTCACAGAAAGAAAGGCATTTTTATTTTTTACTGCCTCAGACTCAAGCCACCTTTTATGGCTATATGCATGTATGCATTTGCCACAAACATTATTGGCCATAATGATACATTTCTGAAACCAGATGGCGTATGAACTATTTCAACAGGGACAGAAACAAGGGCAAGAAAATAGTTGTGATCTTTCCAAAAATCTTTCACAACTTTCACATTTAATGGGAATTACTAGGAAATCGGCATGTTTCAAATTGTAGCTGAGGCATCTCATTACCCATATCTGACCTATTTATAAACTCCTGTGAGCAAAAAGAATACCACATTGCTTCACCAACTCTGACAGAGGATGAAGGAAGTCATCTGGATGGGTGTTAGTCATTCTATTGTCCTACCAGCTTCATACCAGGAGGGTCTCAGCTGGAGACCCCACATGCTCTCTCTCTCTCTCTCTCTCTCTCTCTCTCTCTCTCTCTCTCTCTCTCTCTCTCTCTCTCTCTCTCTCTCTCCTATCTATATAACGACATGGTAATGGTATTTTCACTTCTGTCAAAGTTACCATGTGGTTTCCTCTCAACACCATCACAAACTCTTATAATCCATGTGTATCCTGACCATAGCCTTGATAAAGAGGAACCAGTCTTATCTTGCCAAAGAACCCCCATATCCTGAGGTTGGAAGGCATGAACTTGGCATACTCTTAGTAGCAAAGTCTGATGGCAAATAATTTATAGTATCCTTTTGGATAACGAAGCCAACGTGTGCTTATGTTTAAATGGGAATCTGTTTAGCCAAGTTGTTTCATGAAAATCTGTCTATTTCATCAAATTGGGTTAATACGTGCATTATTCTTAAAATCAAATCCAAGAATATTGAATCCCCTGCCACATATGGAAATGCTTTAAAAAAGATGCTACAGAGATTCCAGTGTTATCCCAAGGTTTGTATAACCATAACTTCAGTCAAGTAAGGGAATAGTCATTCTTAGGTTTGTTGAGAGAATGAACTGTCTGCTTTTCCACATGTAATAGAAACCAACTAAAATAAACCTTCCCATTACGAATGTTCTCACCATTAGGTGATATATTAGTTTGAATGAAAAACTTACAAATTCACATTAAAAAATAAATCAATGGTGGAAAAAAATTGGCAGCCTAATATAGTTCAGTCTGCAGTAGACAGAAATAAATTCCCAAGTAGTAAAAGTTGTAGACATAAAGTGAAATTTGATAAATATGAATTAGGGAGTCATTAATTAGGAACAATCATTTAAAAAATATCAAAATATAGGAAGTAGACTTGTTCAAGAAAAACTCAACTCAGAGTCTCTGTGGAATAGAGGAGGTTGATAATGGCAAAATGGATCGTGGTGCTGAAATGTAGCTGAAATACACAAGGGGCTAAAAATCCCCACAGGAATTATAACGGATGGGACTTTATTGAGTTTCTCCTGCTAGAAATAGTCATTTTTCATGATGCGAGAGCCAGCGAACCCAGGACAACGCTCTGTGCTCCGTCTGTCTCCCAAGTGCAAACCCTTCTCCACGACTCTCTTCGTCCTGGTCTTTCTTCTCCATCATCCCCCCAAGACTTTCTCTAGATCCTTCAGAAGGCCTTGACTCTCTCCAACCCATGTCTCTGCTCCCTCAAACTCTTTCATGGAAAAAGCTACTTGAAGTTGAAACCTGGCTTTCCTTGGTGATGTGACTGACCCGTGATGATCTTCCCTGAGCAGATTTCAGCCTGCTCCTTGCTTCCCAGAGCTCCTCTTACACTGATTTGCCATCAGCATTCAACATCTGCTTCTCTTTTGAAGCCCAAGTCTTTTGAACCCATAATCACTCTCTTCCCTGCTGTCACCAAGCACCTTGGCCATTTCCTCGCTTTTCTGAATGACTTTATGATTTAGCATTTGGGTTTCTGTCATCATTGTTGGCCACCATCCATGCTGGTGTTTCTTCTAATGTCTTGACTTTGAGAGATGGCTTCCCTTACACTTGTGATCTCAACTTCCACTTGAATGAGCCACTCAGATATATATCTTAATTTCTCCTGTCGTTAGGAAGGTATTTTTCTGTAGAGTCTGAACTTTCAGAATCCCCTGTTCGATCATATCTACTATTCCTACTCGGTACTTTCAGATCTTGGTATAAACTCTATTATGTTAATCCCTTCCCTTTTGGGATTTCTTTCTTCTTAAATCTTGGGCCTTAACCTGGCTTATTTTGCATTCTTTTTTTGAGTCTATGAAATGACTGGATGATGTTTTGAATGACACTTTTCAAGGGTAGTCAAATTAATTGTAATAGTGTCCATTATGTGCTAGGACTCGGCTGAAATGACGTCATGAAAAGTCGTTCAATAAGTCTAATATGGGAAAACTCACTAATTGCAAATAGGTTCTCATTATTGGTATACAATACACACATTCCTTTTGGAGCCTTTTAAAATCTTCACAGTTCCATAGTTAACACAACTACCCTTCCTCTTTTAATACATGTTTCATGGCATACTTTTCTGTTGCTATTGAAATTAGGATTTCAGCCTTTCTTCAACACAGCTTTTCACCGGCACCACTATTTCTGAGGGAAAATATATTTACTGTGGACGGTCTTACATAGTTGATACCTTAAACATTGGTCCTTAAAATATTTAGCTTACTTTGGCTTCAAAAATAATTCTTCACTCATATCATTTTTGTTCTAGAGTTTTGTCTGGGAGGGTAGTAACAAGACAGTGTTTATGGAGGTTAAAAAATCACGTTGACATATAGAACATTTTCTGGGGATGACATTTTAGAATGGTTCCTATAAATAAAGATGGTCTTCTGAAGACAATGGCTTCTAGAATAAGAGAGGAATCCTAAGAGGGGAGATGAGAGCACTCCATTCCAGAATATTCTGCTTCCATATGTTCATGTGTGTTCAACAATAGCCTGGGCACTATTTATTTTGTATTTTGTATTATTTTTCTAGGTAGAGTCTCACTGTAGCCCAGGCTGACCTGGAATTCACTAGGTCATCTCAGGCTGTCCTCAAACTCACAGTGATCCTCCTACCTCTGCCTCCAGAGTGCTGGGATTAAAGTTGTGTACCATCATGCCTGGCAAGCCTGGGCACTATAATTCTGCAGGGCAAGCCTAGGATAGAGAACAGATTAAAGGAGGAAGGACAGAAGAGGAGAATCAAGAGAATGTATGCCTTTTACAAGAGCATTTTATAATTATAAAAGTAATAAACCTTATCATTGAAAAGCATAAGAACACATGATTTGGTCCAAATTCTACCACTCAATGAGCTAACTCAATAATACTTTGGAGTATTTCTTCTAATATATGTGTAGGATGGTTAAATAGTATTATTTATTACTTATTTTTCATACAGTTTATATTAAGCTGCATATGCTTTTTTGTATCTAGTATTTTTCATTTAATACTATATTATTAACAATTTGATGTCAATTCACACATTATTTCTTAAGCATATTCCTGTCAGGGAAAGAATACATTTTTTAACTTATTTCTTAATTTCCAATAGAGGTACTATATACACTTAGGAAAAACAAGATGGAAATGTTGAAGACATTATGATATACTCTTTTTTATTGTTTATTTATTTATGTTTAAAAATATCTTTATTATGAATAAGTACATATATTGTATGAGCACATCTTGAGAAGTGTCCCCTTTTCCCTCCTCTCTGTCCCCTATCCACTGGGGGGGGGGTCCTTCCTCGGTGTGCATACTGGATCTGTCCATAGTTTAGGTGGTTATGAACTGCACCAGAGGTAACCAGTTTTTCATTGTTTTTATTTTTTTCTTCCCCCTTTGTATATTGTTGCTGAGGGAGGCAATGTCTCTGGATATTCTTTCCCACCATGGCTCTTACAATCTCTCCACCCCTTCTTCTCTTCGGCTCTCTGAGTCATGGTGGGTGAGTTTTGAGTCTGCTTTGTTGTTGAGATGTTAAGTATCTTTGGACCTTTGCCCTAGGTTGTGTTGGGTATTGTTGGTGTCTGTCTCCATTGACCTTTCATGGGTTATCAGATTTGCTGTGGTGATTGGTCTCTTTTTCATAGGTATTCTTTCATGTAAAATGCCAACTATTTGAGGTGAGTACATTGTAATTTTAATTGATGGTTGGGTATCAGTTCACAAATAGATAGAGTGTGTATATGTATTTCTAATTATATACTATACACCAAATAAGACTCCTAGCTACAAAAATTTCTTTCGGAAATGTCATTAATCATTACATTCACCAAGAGACTAGCATAGCAAAGTAATCTTATTCTAATACTTAAGCATGTGACAGTGGGTTACAATGCTTACATGAAAAAATATTTTTATGAAATATTTACATGGAAAAAAATTACTGGGAAGAATATATCAAAATGCAATTTTTTTAGTTAAAAGATTCATGCTTCCAGAAGGTTCTTGATTGGACTTTCCCTTCATGGAGGAGTTGTTGTGAATGAGATCTCACACCAACACTGTTAGTATAAAGTCATTATCACATGCAGTTCTGAAGAGACCCCATCCACATGGCCCACATCCGGAGAGAGGGGGCCAGCCTCACTCCTCCATTCCTTCTGTGTCACCCTCCAATGGGCTGTGTGTGTGTGTGTGTGTACGCGTGCGCGCGCGCGCGAGCTTTTATAAAAACAAATTTAAAAGACTAAGCTTCTGTCCCATTTCCCCCCAATATTATTTTGAAGGTCATCTGATTCCATACTTTGCATTTTCACCATCGCTAAATTTCTGTTTCACTATGTTTTATAGGTCATGAAAATCACTCAATCACAAATGGAACCTGGTAGTTATTAACTCTTCAAAATCAAAAGTAAAGTGATTTATCTTTTAAGCATTAAATTGAGAAGAAAAATGCATTTGGATTGCAGTGAATCTAATTTACATGTTCAGTTCTTTAAAAACAAACCAAATTAGTGTCATGTTAAAAGATGTGTTGTGGGCTGGGAAGAATGGCTCAACAGTTAAAGGTGCTTGTTTGCCAAGTCTGTGGCCCAGATTCAATTCCCCAGCACCCATGTAAACCCAGTGGTTGAAGTAAAAATATCTGACATTCATTTGCATTGGCCAAGACCCTGCTCACACAGATACACACACACACACACACACACACACACACACACACAGGAAAATTAAAAAAATCTTTTTCAAAACGATGCATACATGGCTGGAGAGATGGCTCAGTGGTTAAGGCACTTGCCTCCAGTGCCTAAGGCCCTGGGTTCAATTCCCTAGGACCCACATAATCCAGACTCACAAGGTGGTGGCCCTAGTGTGGGCTCTCTCTCTCTCTCTGCTTGAAAATGAATAAATAAAAAATTAAAAAATGATTCACACACCGTTTTTATTTTTAAAAATAAAAGATATTTTTTTTAAATGTGTTGGATTATTACATATGCGTGTATGCATAAATTCTTCTTAATATTATCTTGGATATCACGGATTACAGGTTATTCAAAGGCACTGCCCTTATCTGTTCGATCTTTTTTTTTTTGCTCATTGTTATGTTTATTTCTTTTAAGAGATTCCAAAATAAGAAGTACCAGCATCACTTGGTTGTTTATACTACATCTAGGGCATTCATAAATCTAAGTAGATTGTTTTGTTAGGCTAAATTTTTTTTTCTTTATTGTCCATAATGAGTTACATTGTTTAGTGGGCCAACCATGAGTTGTTATCCCCAATTCGATCTTTGAGAAGCATTTCACAGCACTGCAGAAGGTATAACAGCGAAGGAAAGAATGTGCTAGACTTTTGAAATATATTTATGTGGATTCAAGAACCTACACACAATTGCTTGCTGATGACAGACATCTCTATGACTGTCATAACATATTTTCCCAGGACCGTTTTACTTGCTCTCCTTTTGCCTCTCATGTTATGTTTTTGTCTTTTATTCTACAAGGCAAGACTTAGGCTACATAACCCTTTGTATTCCGATGTCAAACAGTAACATAGTGAGCTCCTGAACCTTCCCTAGTGGAGGTGAAAGGATGGAAAAACGTTCAACTTTCTGAGTTATGCTGCCTAAGCCACACGTTGGGGCCCGAGCCTCGGTCCAACATAAACATGACAGGAAGGGAGTAGCTCAGGAGCTCCCAGCCCTTCATCAGGAGTCTGGCATCTGATGGGGGTGTTAACATGTCAAGTGCACACACCTTGAAAGGGCAGTTTGATTGTACTTCGGCCAACTAACATTGCAAGTATAGACTAGAGAGTGAATGTGTCTTTCTGGCCCTTCCAAATGTCTGGTTTTCTGCCCAATGTGTTTAAAGCGCTTGAATCAAATAGGAGAGCAGGGGAAATGAGCAAGGACAGAGTTACAAGGCTCCCAATTAAGCAAGTTGGATGACTTTGTTGTTTTCTAATGCATTTCTATCCCATAGGATTTCTTTTTTTACTGAAGTCTTCATACTTGTTCAGTTCTTATCACTTAGAAAAGATAAAGATGTCAATTGGAAATGTATGGTAATGTGGGAGCACTCTGGAATTGGGACCTTTGAAAAGAGCAAACCATAGCCTTCCTCTGCCTACCCGAAGAGGCAAAGAGAACCCTCACCATTCACCCACCGTGTATGGAAAGAAAGACATGCGTAAGGATTTTATTTGTTAGTTACCTCTCATCATTAACCACTCTAAATGACTTGCAGATGTCATCCTATAGCATTTCCCTCTCCATGAGCCCAGGCCTCAACAAGGAGCGCACCTCTTCTGAATCGACTGAGAACAGAGACAAGCACAGAGCAAATCCTGATGTCATCTGGGACACTTGGGTTGAAGCTACTCAACATGTTCATTACTGCAAAATTATTTTGTTAGTTTTGTAGACAGCTCCCCTCATACACCAGCACCATGGTGAGACAGCTAAAGGCTTTAGATCTGCTGAAACACCCAAGACAAGGAGGCCTGTAAATGCTTGTTAAGTGCTCCTGTTTACTGTTCTGTGATGGTCATCAGAGCATATACACTTCACTGAATCAGGGGCCGTAATCAAGAGCTCCTCACAATAAACACATTTGCCCTTTCCCAGGAGAACAGTCCCTGTTTCATTAAAAGCACTACAGGTACATATTCAAAATGAAAAAAATGAAAGAAGTCAGTAGTGGCAATTAATTTCATAGCTGGTCTCTTTTATAGATGCTATTTATTTTAAGCTTGGTCTCTCGGTGAAAGCACCATTCTTTTGAGAGAGAGAGAGAGAGAGAGAGAGAGAGAGAGAGAGAGAGAGAACACCAGTGCCACCACCTTGTGGGTCTGGCTTATGTGGGGAATTGAACCTGGGACCTTGGCACTGGAGGCAAGTGCCTTAACCACTGAGCCATCTCTCCAGCCCAAAACACCATTCTTAATTGTTCACCTTTCATGCTGTTGTATGTAAGCCTAGTCAGAAGCTCCATTGCCTTACCCAAGAACCTGAGCAGAATACAAAATTATGTGCTAGGTAACAATGGGCAGATTTCTGAAACTGCCTCACTAGACCGTCTAGAAGTTTTAGAAAATTGTCCATGTGTTAATGGGTTCTTTGGCTATTTGGTAACGTTCATGAAATCCCTTGGCAACCAACAAAGTGATGCACAAAGAAAGGTGTTATTCTAGTTCAAAAATCTACCAAATGAGCTGACCACAGAGAGAACATAGCACTCTAGGGAAGCAAAGAGTTCCTGTTGTGAAGAAATCCTTCCTGGTCCGAATCAAAAACATTAGACATCATGGGCATTGACAGGAGGCTTTCCTAGATTTGGGTAATTCATTCTCATGGCAATGTGACTCAGAAGAAAATATATACAATCTATATGACCCTTACATTTCCACCCACTCTGTTGGGAAATAATTCAAGATCTGCTAGACTCTGATAGAACCTTTGGAGTTAATTTATTTCTGCTTCTCTGTGACAAGGTAATGGCTCCATTCATAACAGCTCTCTGCTGCATAGTGCCAATGGAAACAGCTTATGCAAGGTTTATCATCCTAAGAAAATAACGGAAATCAACTATGAAGGGGGAAATATACAGCTTCCCAGAATTCCAAAGACAGGCAGGCTGAACTGTGAAGGGCACTTTCCTTCCTGACAGTCCTGTCTCTGGTTACCCTCCCCTCACCTGGATCTGCACCCTGAATTCCCACCCCTGGATTGGATTTTCCTCTTTCTAACTGCATCCAATCCCCCTACTGAGCCCTGCAGTTAACACATGTGTCAGTGCTTTAACAGAGGACTGACTCCAAGGAGATCCGCTTTTTCCATCCTGTCTAGAGAGCAGCTCCATCCTGGCCACACGTCACAAGGCAATGTCAATCACAGATATTTTCACAGGCGCCATCAGTTACAGACTGTAGCGAAGGGCAGAATGAGCCATACTTCTCACTTATTTACCTTCTTTATTTTCAAGCATCTTTTCTGGATTTTGAAGAATCCCAACTAAGCAACAAGGTCATCTCAGTTGGGGACAACTTGCTGTCAAAGAGGCCACGTGCTACATGGTTGACTCCAGGCCAAAGGGCTCTTCTAAGGAGAGAGGAAACTGACCAAGATATGGCGAGTATTAGAAAAGCAGGCAGAAGTACTCACAGTTTGGGTTTGGCAAGCAGCGGCGGTGGCTCTTTCGTGGGTGAAAGCAGGGCAGCCGGCGGTGGGAGAGATGGATTGCCGTTGGCTTTGCCATTCATCATCCTGTTGAGTCTAAGGTCAGGATGGACGCCGTTGGTTTCCCTCTCGGCAGAACTGTATTGCCTTTGAAGGGCTGGCATACTGAGTCCCAAGTCAGGGTTGTTCACCTGCTGGATCTCAGGGGGTTTTGTTGGCTCCAACTCAAAGGAAGCCATCTCCAAGATTGGAGGCGGTGGGGGAAAGTGCTGGAAGTGGTCATTGTTGGCGTCTCCCACAGAGTCGTAGCTATAGTTCTCCGTGTTGGCTAAGGAAGTGGAAAAGAAAGACAGGATCAGAAGCTTCTCCAAGTCCCGGATGGTCTGGGATGCCTGTGTCCTGTTAGAGAGGGATTCCTGGGAAACGAGAGCTCTGCAGCGCCATGGCCTGTCTCTTCCAAGCTTGTTTGGAGTGACCACCCCTTGTCTCAATTCCTGCCTGAGTTGACGTGTGGGGACATCACCTGCTGGTTCACTAACAAATTTCAAACAAGAGCTAATCATTGGACTTGGTGAAAGATAACCTAGGGGCTGGGGAGATGGCTTAGTGCATAAAATGCTGGCTTCGCAGTCATGTGGACCTGAATTCCATCCACCAGGACCCACAGGAAAAGGCTGTGCACGGTGGTGTGTGCTTGTGACCCCAGCACTTTGGAGGAGGAGAAACCTGGATCCCTAGAGCTCCCTGGCCAGGCCTTGTAGGCGAACTGGTAAGCTTCAGGTCAACGAGAGTTCTTGTCTTAAAGAAAGAAGGATGGACAGCATTCCTGAGAATGGCCCCTGAGGTGGTCCTCTGCACACACATGCGTGGCACACACATACACAATGAAAAAGGTCAACTCAAACAGCATCATCCAAAATGCTTTACCCCTGCCTAAGCCCATGGATCCAAAAGAACATCCAACTGACATCTTGCCTACACTTACTGACTACAGCTCCAGGTCAGAGGGTTTATGAGGATATTCATTCTATTTTAAACCCAAGGAAGAGAAAACTCCAAGTCCACGTGAAATACGCCAGCAGAGTGACTGACCTAACTGTGATTTAGTATGGATTTTTTAAAAAAACTGGATATTGACAATCGACTGAGGGTGTCTTGAGAGCAAATCCAGAGCCCAGCAGACCTCTGGCATGCACTCAAATCACTCTTACTGAGGTCAGCAGAACGCTCAAAAATATTTGCTAATTATGTTTGACCTATAGTAGATTTACCCCCAGATAGATGTGCAAAATTTTACAGATCAGGTTTTGCTCCTCAAACTTAGAGTCCAGTTATTGTTGTTTTTAATTGTGTGTGTGTGTGTGTGTGTGTGTTTGAGGCTAACCTGGAACTCACTCTGTAGCCCAGGCTGGCCTCAAACTCATGACAATCCTCCTACTTCAGCTTTCCCAGTGCTGGGATGAAAGGAGTGTGTCACTCTACCACGTTTCAGAGGTCAGTCTTGGCTGTCTGAGCACCTCAGTGGCCATTTCATGGATGGTCTTCCAGCCAACTGAAAATCAAAATGCTGCTAAGCACCAAGTGAGAGCACTGAAGTTTCCACTGAACATTTATGGGGTTCGTTCAGATTAACCATTCGCCCATTAAGGTGAACCTCCCACTCCCACGGTTTATCCTAATTCACGTGAGAAAGCATTTACAATCCCCACTCTCTCCCAAGGCCCCAGGCCGGTGTGACTAAGCCTCTGCTGCCCCCTAGCCTCAAGCCCTGGTGCTTCTAGGAATCAAAGGGCCATGGAATTACCTCATCCAAGCTGTCACCTACTTACTGATTCCCTGCTGTGTATAATACTATGTGCCAGGCTAGTCAAAGAGATAGTTTTAAACTCTCTGTTCCATGACTTGGGGTGAGGCCACTACTGTAGTTCACTAAGAATAGTAGGAAAAAAAAGTCAATTTAAAAAAGAAGTTAAAACAAAAAGCTATTTCTTATTACTTTTCATAGAGGTGAGTTTTGAGTTTAGACAATACTTGTATGTTTTTTAATGTTGGGTTCAGGAGTACGATCTTTTTTTTTTATATCAAAGCAGTCAACTAGCATTGGTGTTATCAATAAAATCGGATTGCTAAGAGCTTCCTTGCTTCTCTGAATTACACTGTTTTAATAACAATGCATCAGTGTTTGTCTGTTGGTGTTACACTGCTGAGAACCAGGGCTGCACCTCTGACATGGAGGTGGCCTTCTGAGGTAGGTAAGCGACTCTAGATGCCCATGAAGACTGGAGGAAACCAGTTCCATTGTTTCCAAGCCCAAGACCGCAGGATTTGAAAACATGGCCCTGTGAGTGAGTGTTCAGCTGCTCTATTATCTTGTTTTCCATCTGCATTCCGCCCCCTCTCGTTTGGCTCCCTCAAAGCCTTTTGTATCAGATGAAATATCTGATTGTTAGGAGGGACACCCTTGGAGTGGCCAACAACATTCCTAAAGGCTGAGCTCTCTTTTGGGGACTGTCATTTTCTGCTTTGGGCAACCACCCCTCCACTAAGGCACAGAGCCCAGGGACTTGTGATTCCCCCATACCTGAGGTGACAACCAGCTGGGCAGTGCTGGCTGCTGATCCGTAATCATTCCTTGCAGAGCAGGTGAAGATCCCTGCGTCTTCAGGGAAAGTCTCAGCAATGACCAGGGTGCAAATCTCCTCTGGAAACAGAGTCCAAGGTAGAGTCTCAGTGAAGCTGACAAACCACTCTGAAATCAGAACCTTGTCCCCAGCCTCCTCTACCTCTTCTTGCCTCAATTGAACCATGAAAGGAAGATGTGCAAACTTGTCTAAAACTATAATGTATATTTCAAACACTGGAAGAAAAAAATGTACTAACTCTGGGTCAAAGGGCCACCTTACCATAAAACATTGTCTGTTTATTCAGGTGATTTGTTTTTGTGTAATAAGTACAAACATAAAGAAGTAAAGTGTCAACTGAAAAGTCTGATCTCCTTTTCTAATCTGGTTCTCTTGTTCGCCCTGTCTCCTAATCACAATTTAATGCATTTGACTTTCCAGAATAATTGATAGAGCTTTTCAAAATTCATCTAAGTATTATTAAAGTACAAGGTTTTTGGTGTAGCATTACTGGGTGAAATGGGGGTATTTTTGTTTGTTTGTTTTTTGAGGTAGGGTCTTACTCTGGCCAAGGTTCACCTGTATCTTTGTCTTATCCAGTAATAAGGTCTGTAGGCCTCACCTAGCACTAGAGCATTTCTCCATGGTTGGGCTTAATTCCACTTCTGACCTCATCCCATCCTCACCCCTGATGATACCCCGGAAAGTCCAGTTAACAGACTGCTTGCGATTTCCCTTACAGCTAAATGCAGGATTCTTTCACATCAAATGTTATGTTGTGGTGGAAGAATCGAGGGAACACTGTGAGTGTAAGTTTTGGAGATTTTAGTCATGTGGTATAGTTCTAGATAAATGTGTTTTCCACTGTATGTTAATATAGATTTAAGTTATAAGAGATTTTATAAAAGCATGCAGCCTATTCTTTTAGCATATTATTCAATTTGATATTTAAATAAGATGTACAAAACTAGGTCCAATGTGCAAGAAAAATATGAAAAATAATAGAGCTTGCCAGACAAATGGCAGGAATTGAAATTATTTTATTAAGGTAAAGAAAAAAATGACAGGATTAAAACTACAAGATTCTGGTACGAGGGGCCATCAGCAGAATGGGAGGAACTCTAACAAAAAGAATAATTTCTCATGCCTGCATCTCCCTGTTCCAGTTATTGGTTCCTTCCCACACTGAGCTGTTGATCAAAGAGACCCACAAGGTCCCCAAAATGTGACAGACTTCTGTCAAAGCTCTTGAATAGTTGCCCCAGGCCTAAGGTTAAGATCCTATTGCTAAAGAAATCAGTGTCATCAAACAACACCAAGAGACCCTGTTAGATCCAGAATGGTAACTAGCTCCCAGATGGTAGCATGTGTAGCACTGGAAGGTGTTGCATTAGCTGACAGGGGAAGTTGGTCAATAATATTTGAAGACAATATAGACCACTGATGTACAATACAGACAGTTGTCACAAGAATGCTGAACACATGGCTGTATGGAAGAGACCAGCAAGTCAAGAAATGCTCATCTGTGCAATAGTGGCACTAAACCAAGGAGGGTAATCAATGGCTAACTGATTGGCTAAGAGATATGCTTAGTGACAAGGAACCCTTAACTGGAAATGGGATCCATGGAAAAATCCTAAGGGGACCAAGAACCTGGGCTCTTAGGGGAAATTCCCACTACCAGAGAGCTACAGAGAGGCTACACCCATTAGGAGCTAGCCAAAATAGCAATGTTGTCTCATTTAACCTATATTGATCTCATTCTCCAATGGAGATTCTGTTTGTATTTTTCAGAAGGCATTGAGAGAGCCAGGGAAACTCAATTGCACCAAGACATTGGATGATGACTGACATCCTGGCAGGAGACAAACCACACCTAGCCTTCACACAGGGCCCAAATGAAACCTATGAGAACGTGACGAGACAAACAGGAGACCAATCACCACACTAAGTCTGCTAAATCATGAAAGGTCAGTGGAGACAGACACCGATAATACCCATCACAACCCAGGGCAATGGTCCAGAGATACTTAAGATCTCAACAATAAAGCAGACTTAAAACTCACCCACTATGACTCAGGGAACTGAGCAGAAGAGGGGGTGGAAAGAATGTAAGAGCCATGATGGAGGAGAATGTCCAAAGACATTGCTCCCCTCAGCAATAATACACAAGGGGGAAGATAAAAAAAAAAGCAAAAACAAAAAACTGGCTACCTCAGGTGCAGTTAATAACCCCCTATCCTATGGACAGATCCGGTATGCACACCGAGGAAGGACTCCAGTGGGTAGGGGACAGAGAGGAGGGAAACGGGGACACATTCTCAAGATGTGCTCATACAATGTATATACTTATTCATAATAAAGATATTTAAAAACAAGCTACAAGATTCTACTGATAAGGTATCTGCACAAGTCAAACTCTTGGTAGCAGAAAGCTGAGTGATGGTGACCTAGGGGGCTGCAGAAGGAGAATGGGGGTGTGGGGGTCACTTTGCACAGTGTATAGAGTTTTAGAGACAGGCAAAGTGGAAAATTCCTGGAAGATCTGCTGTATAATAGTAGTTCACTGAGCACTCAAAATCTTAGACAGTAAATTTCATGTCACATGTTTTACTACAATAAATTAAAAAATGCAGAGTGATGAAATGTATATATAGTATTTATCCATTGAAATACCAATTTAGGCAAACATTTTTCAGGGACCATAGATGTAAAGAAAACGATATAGGGAGAAGAAGATGTTGCTCAAATAGTCATTTATCTTGAATAAGTAGGTCATGATTCCAGAAAGAGAAAGAGAAGTGAACAGGACTCATTCATGAAATGTATTACAACATCAAGAAAGATTCTGTGATTAGGTCTGGAATCTCCTGTGAACAGATTCTAGAAACATTCAGGATTCACCCATGTACTGTTCCGTATGTTAAGAAGTGTGTTTTCTTAGTATTCTGTAGCTGCAGACACCAGACGGAATTCATGGTTCCTACTCTGAAGTCGTCTATAATCTCACAGGAATGGGCCCTGTTGGCTCGTCCTACTTGCATTAGAAAATCTCCGGATGAGGAGGTCAGTGCAGAGAACCTTTAACTAGTCATGTGTTGACCATACAACGCTGATAAGTGCTCGGCCCTCCACGGGGCATGTGCACCAGGGCCTCCAGGGCTGGGGATGATCACAGGGGGGATGGGCAGAATGTGAAAGCTGGAGGACGGAGAGAAGCACCTGGGAACATGATGAGACCACTGAACCAATAAACCCACACCAGATGTGGTTACCTGTACAAAACCTGCACACGAAGGGGGGGGGGCAGACGAGACCCTGGAGGCCACTCCCATCCCTAGTGAGCTAATGACAAGGTCTAATTTGCAAGGCCGGGAAGTCTTTCTCTTCTGTGGTGTAGTGATGAGGAGTAGAGTGGACTTGGGGAGGGAGGGTCATGCTGGGTGCATATTATTAAAATGCAATATATATATATATGTATATGTATATATATATAATGTGAAAGACAAATCAAAAAGGGAAATGTCCAGATGGAACCCAACCAAAGTATTTCTAGCCTTCCTTCTCTGGTTTTTTGGAAACTGTGCTATCTTAAAAGGTCACTTGCAAGTGAAAATGCTTACCAGTAAGTTCCATTTTGCAATAGTTTATTGAACCATAAAATGCAAATAGCAAACATTGACTTAAGGTTTTTAGGTGATTAAAGCTAGATGAGGAAAAGAAGAAAAGTACTCAGGTGCTTATGTTCGGTTGAGATTTCTGGAGGCATCAAACTTCTAGAAAGCTAAACAGTATCATTTAAAATCGAGCGGATATTAGATACACTGTAATTATCATGCAACCCCACAGACAAGATCTTTTTTTTGTCTTTTTTCCCATTTTAAATTTTTTATTGTTTAAAAAATATTTTAGCTATTTATTTTCAAGCTGAGAGAGAGAAAAGAGAGAGAGAGAGAGAGTGAGAGAGAATAGACACTGCCAGGGCCTCCAGCCACTGCACAAGAACTCCAGATGCATGCGCCACCTGTAGCATCTGACTTTACGTGGGTGCTGGGGAATTGAACCTGGGATGGTAGGCTTTGCAAGCAAGTGCTTTAACATCTGAGCCATCTCTCCAGCCCTCTCCCATTTTTGAAAAGCTTCACAACCTTTCTTACTGAATCTATGCAAACCAAACTGAACATTTCCTGAATTCCTGTTCTTTTTTTTAAACTTAAGACCGCTCTCCATTTTCTAATTTGTAAATTTATATATATATATATATATATATATATATATATATATATATATATATATTGTGTAAATTTATATTTTGACACACCTGTAATCCTAGTAATTGGGAGGTAGGAAGACCAAGAGTTGAATACCAGCCTCAGCTATGTAGCAAGGCTAACCTGGGCTACATGAGACCCTGTTGCAGAAAAAAAAACAAAAAAAAAACCAAAAAAACAAACAAACAAACAAAAAAATAAAACAACAAAGGACAAACATCTCCCCCCCAAAAAAACTACACACACACACACATACATGTATGTGTGTATATGTAAGTATATGTGTTTGTGTGTGTAGTATTGTGGTTGGTATGTGTGGTGTGTATAAGTACAGTATGTGTGTAGTATTGTACAGTATGGCAGGTGTGATGTGTATACATACAATATGTATATGTGTGTGTGTGTGTGTGTGCGCATGCAGGTATTCATGCGCTGTGCACCTGTGTATGGAGGCCCAGGTAGAAAGCCACGCGTCCTCCTCTGTCACTCTTTCTGAGTTGTTTCCTTGGAACAGTCTCTCTCTGGACCTGCTGCTATCATTTCATTTGTTTGTTTTTTTCAGTCAGAACGACAGGCCAGCAGTGATCCTCCTGTCTCTGCCTGGAACAGGGCTGGAGTTTACAGGCACGCAGGCCACACCCAGCTTTTCACATAGATGCTGGGGCCTTCTAACCTGCTGAGCCATCTTCCCAGCACCTTATAACAGATAATACATATGTACTATGAACATTTTGTACAAATCCATGTAAAACCATTTAAAAGGCACACATGCGCTACCTTTTAAATACTTGTGCTAAAAATTTTCATGAGGCTTTAATATGACTTAAAATAGAGACTTAAGCATCCATATTTTAGTTATCTGTTCAGTTCATTTATTACAAAGAGATCACAAAACATATGATACATATGATAAAAGGCTAGTTTATTTCAAGTTAGGCATATTTAGTTCACTCTGAACTAATGAATGATAAGTATAATAGTCTTATAATAGGTCAATGATTTTTTTGAAATAAAAGGTACTTTGAGTTCTTAAAAATGCTTTGCTTTCAATAAAAAAAATACTTTCTTTTTTTAGCATGCATCTCTGTGTTTGTGGTGTGCATGTGTGTGTGTGCACGCGCGCGCGTGTGTGCGTGTGTGTGTGTGTGTGTGTGTGTGTGTGTGTGTGTGTAGGCTAGAGGTCAACCTCAGATGTCTTCCTCAGCAACACTTAATTCTTTGTGATAGGGTCTCTTCCTGAATCTGAACCCCAGAGATCCTGTTGTCTCCATCTTCCAAGAATCGAGATTGCAGACAAATATCAACACACCTGGAATTTTACAGGACTTCTGAACTCAGGTCCTTGTGTTTGTAAGACAAATACTTAACTCGCTGGAGCAGCTCCCCAGCCCCTTTCTGTCTGATGCAATGATGACTTTATGTGCTCGAGGTAATGAAAAATGCTGAGTAATTAAAATCTCAGCCTTAGCCTTTTCACAATTATCCAAAACACATTGTGGGGCCATACACCTTCCTAGTAAAGCCTGGGGGTTTTACTGCAGCAGGTGGGTTTTTGTAAGGAACTTTCGGCCACATCTGACACATGAGGATGGCTGGTGGCTTGAAGAGTTGCTTCCATGTCTCATCACAGAGTAACGCAACAAGTTATGCTTTTAAATATATGATCAATACAGACCGTTAAAAGCAACTTTTGGTTGGGCTCAGTAGGTAAAGTACTCACCTATGGTGGACCAAGCCCTGAGTTTGCACCCCAGCACCATGGAGCTCAGGTGTGGTGGCACAGGTCTGGAATCCTAGCCCTCTGGAGGTAGAGGAAGGAGTATCTGAAGTTCAAGGACATCCTCAGCTACATAGTGAGTTTGAGGACAGCCTGCACTCCAAAAGACCCTGTCTTAACAACACCAACACCACCAACAAAGGCATCTAGCATTCCCATTGTGAAGCTGGATTTATATGGATTTATATCTATACTTTTATCTTTTCCCACTGTTCCCTAAGAGGAAAATAAAGTCAGTTGAGTTCAATGTTAGCATAATATTTTCTTCCATTTCCTTGGTACTGACAATAGCAAAAGGGAAGAAGAATGCATTCAACATTTGAACTTTGGTGACATACTCTGCTGTTGGATGTCAGTATGGCGAACCTAGAAGAAAGGCTCACATTAAATAGTACATCATTGGAACTAGGCAGCTGTTGGGACAAGGCCACAGGGAAGACATAAAGCAAGGAACAGTGGTGCATCTCAGTGTCTCTGCAAAGCGGGAGGTCTGCTGTCTCAAGATGCACGGTGGAGACAGGGAAACACCAATGAATGGTGCAAAGCTATGACATATACTTTACATGTCAGCTGCCTTGATGTTTTAATATTAGTAATTCTATTTAAATAGAACAGTTACTTGGCAATGCTGGGGTGGGTGGGGACCCTGTTACTCTGGTTTGGTTTCTTTCCTGCGTTTGGCCCTTGATAGAAGTCCAGGATGTAGTTAGAGCCATTACTTAAATTCATAAAACTTTAAGCTAAAGTGCCGGGAGCTCTCAATAACACTGGTGAGTTTCTGAGGGACATTAGCTATGACATGGGTGTGGATGATCCTTAACTTTTCCAATCTTGACGCTTTTATGATGGTGCTTCTCAGACCTGTTTGTTGATAAGAATCACCTGGAGTGTTTACTAAACACACCAGTTTCTCCGACCTCCCCTCTCTTCTAGGGACTGACTCAATAGATCTGGGTTTGGGCCAACTATTTCTTTTTAAAAATATGCTTTCCAGATGAGTTTTGTTTTGAAAAAAAGGCATAGAAAATTTTGTCCTCAAAAGCAGATTTCCAACATCTATTATTAGAACTCACAGAAGGAGCTGCATGTTTTGTCCAACATGTTGGTGTGTATATAATGAAGGTGTGTGCATATATACACATGGTGGACAAGCTTCACAAAATATCAAGTTAGGTTCTCTTCTAATTTTTATTCTAATTATTCTTTTTATATAAGATACTCTTACATATTTAAAGCAAGCTCCAGACTTCGAACTTCTAATCCTCCTGATTGTGAGATTCTGCTATCCCACCTGGCTTTGCTTGTTTTCCAAATTGATGGCTGTGGCCTGAGGAGATGGCTCAGTGGGTGAAGTGTTTGCTGTTCATGCATGAATACCTGTGTTTGGATCCTCAGAACCCATGTGAAATGTCAGGCAAGGTAACACATATCTGTAATCCCTGAGCTGAGGAGACAGAGACAGGATCTCTGGGATATCTGACTTGATAGCAGAGTGGGCGAGCTCTGGGTTCACCAAGAGACCATTTCTCAGAGTCAGATGGTGAGTGATGAAGCAGATACCCAATGCTGACCTCTGAACTCCACTCTCATCCACCATGAATGCCCACACACAAATGAACATGAATACACACATGCACACATCACACATATATACTCGTCTGGAAAGTCAATAACAAATAAAAAAAAACAGTGGATATGAAGAAAGGCTAAAGATGTATCTGAGTGGTAAAACATTTGCCTAGCAGGAATAAGTCACTGTTTAAGATCCAGGACTTCCAAAAAAAAAAAAAAAAAAGACGTTTACCCTCCACTTCATTGAGTTTGGATCAGTAGCCATTGGGGCAGCGGTTATGGAGGTTCTGCTCCCTAAAGTCTAGAACAAGTCCCCGCTCTACAAATGTCCACTGATTCCTGGGGAGGGGGGCAGGGGAAGGTATGCTAAGGAAAGGGTTCTTAGTTAGATTTGAGTGAGAGATGCTGATAGGACAAATAATTGGTTCAAAGATTCACTGGGTAGAAGGAGATCAACAGAAAAACGGAGTGAGCATGAGATAATGGTGTGAATAGTTCTTGGCTGATCAATTGAAGAGGAAGAGAAAGTGGGGAAATAATTGATGTGAGAGCTGGGAAGTAAAATGTAACAGGAAGGGTACAAAGACCTGAAAAATTTTCATTGAATACATACGGTTATCGGGTGAGTTCAATGTGGACTTAATCAGAGAATGAACAAAACCAGGGAATTAGTGCTCTAAGAGATTTACTCAGAGCAGCCTAAGTCTCTCCTCACTTTTGGTCCAAAGCCATTCTCTCAAGGTCATGTAGTCCAAATGCCTCCTACAAGGTGGGCTGTTTATTTCTAGAACACAAAGACACTAGGTTTCTCTGTGTTTTCACCTAATGCGAGACACAAGGAAACTGATGCAAAGCAAGGCACTAAAAAACTCACGTTGGAAAAGTGGGAGTTCCTGACGCTGAAAATTCCCATCACTCTCATCATCCCCATGAATCAGGAGAGCTCATGGGAATAAGGAGAGAGATATCAGTGCCCATTGCTTCTATCCAAAGTACTATACCATGTGGAAATGTTGGCCTTAGAAGAAATGGACAGTCATTCTTAGGACACTTGGGCCAACACCCTCACAAGGTGGTTGCATTGGGAGATGGGCTTCAGGCAGGGTTGGGTGAGGCACAGCTTTATTCTCTCTGGGCAGATGCTGCTGAAAGCTGGGAAGCCTTCCAGCTCCCAGGGACCCCTGATCATTTCCTGTGTCTCAGCCTCTGTACTGGAACTGGCTTGTCAGCATTTGTGCTGTCTGGAAATACCTAGCCTGGATCTGTTCATACCTGGGAAGGCTGAGTGTCTGGAGACACTTAGAGAATGTCCCTGCCAGCACAATGTCTGAACATGCACCCACTGTAGAGATATATCTAGCTCAGCACTTTAAAACATTCGTTTATAAAAGCACAATACCATTTTACTTTGCAAGATGATGAAAGTGGTCATGAGTGATGATTTTGAGGACTTCTAAAGAGTTATACGATGCTTTTTTTTTTAATACAATGCTTCTTCTAGCAGATTTTTAAAAAGATTTTTAAGTTTTTGTAGTTAAACCCATTTAAGAAAGCTTGAAGTTATACATATAATTATCCTTTCTAAGTAAAAGGGCCTTTTTTTTTGAGACAGAGTCTCATGTATCCTAGGCTGGTCTTGGACTTACTATATGTAACTATTGATGACTCTAGACTCCAGATCCTTCTGCCTGTGCCCAATTTACGCCTTGCTGGGAATTGAACCCAGAGCTTCACAAATACTCCATCCGGATCCCACCAAAGGTTCTGTTAAGAATGAAGTTGCTTAATTTTCCTATCCTTCTATGACTTTGAAGATAAATTCAAGACTCTGATGGAAGCCCTACGTCTGCCAAGCTGGTTCTGGGCCTCTCATCTCCTTGCCTTCTGAGCTGTGAGCCCCTTGTCACTAGACAGTCCCTGGAGAAGCCACTTTCCTATCCTTCATAAGACCTGTCTTAGAATCTCGGTCAGATTATAAAATGACAAATTTTCCTAGGATACATGAATCACAAGTATAATTAAGTAATTTATTGTGCAATTAGTTTACTCATTTCTGTTCTTTATCTAAAATATAACCTCTGTCACAAGCCATTAGTTCTACCCATTACCCAGCATTAATTACACAGCAGGCTTCACAATTGTGTTTTAATAAGTGCATGGGTTAAATTTAGATCAAAGGAAAAATACTTGTGTTACAAAGCACTATTTTCTAAAGAAATCCTAAGGTTGATTTTCCTACAAGCTTCCTTTTTATGTTCAAATTTGATCCAGGACAATTCACCTTATATGAATTTTCAGAAACACCATGTATAAAATAAGGTGTAAACTTGCATATAGTTGACAACCAACTGATTATCTAGAAAAGCTACAGTTACAAAGACATTGGGATGTTATTTCAGTCACTTCAATTTCACAAGGATTTTTGCTAGTGAAAAATGCTTCGGAAGCTGCTCAGCCCTTGGAAACAGCCTTCCAAATGTGACGATAGGCTCTTGCTTCATTAAGGGAAAGGAACATCGAAACGTGTATGTTTCTGACATTATACAAATGAAGAAAGCCATAGGAAACAGGAGGTGCCAGGTTGCAGTATGGAATTTTCATCTGCTAGCATCTTACTTGAACAAAGACCTCAGTCTGAGACATCTGTAAAATAAATTCTGGTAAGGAGTGGAGGTCAGGAAATGACTACATACGTCAAATAGAGGGAGCTAGTTGGAGGCTTACTGATCTCTACTGAAAGACTGTCTCCTCTCTAAATGGAAAAATTTAAAGTTATTCATAACTTAATTATGATCCATGTTAATCCAATTTTCCCAAGTTTGATTTCTCAAGAGCATATAATAAATTCCTAAGTCAGAAATTATTTTTTTACTGGTACTAAATTCTTTTGACAGTTACCCAAAATTTACTTAATTTAGCAGCATAAATTAATGTGTCTCAGGAGACAATTCTGAATCTCGTTCAAGTTCTTGAGCGTACTTAACACTTGGTTAAAGACAAACAAAAACCAATTTGTTTGCAGAAACTCATAAAATAATGAAGCAGCTAGGATAAGACCATTTGGTCCTTTGGGGTCTAAGGGGACATTTTCAAACAAATAGTTCTGCACAGCCTCTTCAATGTCTTATGTGGAATCACGAACAAGAAGTCCAGTTTATTCTTTGCAGATGACTTAGTTTGGTGAACACAACTGAGAAAAAGAACTTGGGCTAAAGTCAACAAGAAGAAACCCAGCATGGGTGAATGCAGTGCTCATTAATATTCATTAAGGATCTTTAAAGAATGTTGGTTCTATCTATATAGAGAAGATGATATTTAAAAATGTGCAGGTTCTCCTGTGTGTCTACCAAGTCTAAGAAATAAAATCCAACCAATGCTTTAGAAATGCTCATATGTCCTCTCCAATTTCAACTATCTTCTCCTTTTAAAAAATATTTATTTATTTGAAATCAGAGAGAGATGGAAGAGAGACCAAGAGAATGGGCATGCTAGGGCTTCTAGCCGCTGCAAACAAACTCCAGATGCATTCACCCCTTTGTGCATATGGCTTATGTGGGTGCTTAATCTTTGCAGGCAAGTGCCTTAACTGCTGAGCCATCACTCCAGCAACTTCCTTCTCATTTTGAGATAATAATTCCTTTGATATTCAATGTATGCATTCTTTAAAAAAGAGGCAACAGGCACATTCTCTTGGCTGTTTTTTTTTTTTGTGTGTGTGTGTGTCTGTTTTGTGTACATGTGTGTGAGTGCATCTGTATGGCCATCCTAGAGTTTGATGTTAGTGTCTTCCTCAGTAGCTCTCTACCTTATTTATTGAGTCAAGGTCTCTAACTGGAACCCAGAGGTCTCCAATTTGGCTGATCTAGCTAGCAAACTTGCCCCAAAGATCTGGTCTACACCTCCCTAACACTGGGATTCCAAGCTGTTTGTCATGCCTGATGGGCATTTATGTGAATGCTAGAGAGGAGAACTCAGACCTTCAGGTTTGCATGCGAAGTAATCGCTTCTCCCATAAGCATCTCCTCGGCCTCCCCACTTGTTTTAAAAAATTGGATAACCTTGCCATTGTTAGGAAAAAGCTACCAGCCGCTAGCTTGGGTGATAAACCAACTTCATCTTCCTGAATGTAACAGAAACCTTACTTGATGAGCAACAATGTGAGTGAGTCCATAGGAATGCACGACTCACCTTAGTGGGTGGCTGGTGGGGCTGAGTGAGAATAGGAATTAACATCCTGTGGCAGTTATTGGTAGAGATCAGGTCATTTTGTGTTTCTGAATACCACAGCCAACCTCCAGATCTCAGCACCGACTAGGTCAAAATGAGTGCCCTCACTGATGGGTGGCAGAGAAGGGGGTGGGGAGCAGGACAGCCAAGCAGGGACAACAATTTGGCCCAGCTGTCTGTCACCCAAGCATTTTGCATGAGGGTAAATATGGAAGGAGCAGGGGCAAGGAAGCTGCTGGAGCAGACAGCCTTGCCACATCTGTCTCCCTCCAGAGTCACACCACCATGATCTGGACTTGCCCTCCTCCCTGGAGCACAGTTGGCACCCTCCAGGAAGTTCCCTTTGAGCTGCTTCCTGCTCCCCACATCTGCATCTTGCCATTTCTGGATCAGATCTCTTGTGGCAGAGCACATCCTCCCTCAAAGACTGCAGAGGAACATTTCTGAGACTGTGAAAGTCTGGAAATATCTTTACTAGATCTTTGCCTAGAACTGGAGGATTGGCTGGGGGTAGAATCCCAAGTTCCAGGTACTTTTACATTTGAAGGTCTTGCTTTATTGTCTCTTTGTGTCTGGTTGTGGCTGCTGAGAAGGCCTGAGACTTTCTGATTTCATTACTTTTGAATATAACCTGATGCTTTCTCCCTGGACCCTTGAACAATGGTTTGCTTGTCTTGTGTATTCTGAACTTCATGAGGATGTGCACACATTGTACATCACTGCATTTATTCCACACACTGCAAGTGTGTATGATTTTCAATCTGGAAATGGAATACTTTCAGTTGGAGGAATTTCTTTTTCTTCCTTCCCTCCCTCCCTCTCTGATACTCCCTCTCTCCCTCCTTCCTTTCTCTCTTCCTTCCTTCCTTCCTTCCTTCCTTCTTTCTCTCTCTCCCTTCCTTCCTTCCTTCCTTCTTTCTCTCCCTTCCTTCCTTCTTTTCCTTCCTTCTTTTCTTCTTTCCTTCTTTCTTACTTTCTTTTCTTCTTCTTCTCCTTCCTTCCTTCCTTCCTTCCTTCCTTCCCTCCTTCCTCCATTCCTCCCTCCCTCCTTCCTCCCTCCCTCTTTCCTTCCTTCCTTCCTTCCTTCCTTCCTTCCTTCCTTCCTTCCTTCCTTCCTTCCTTCCTTCCTTCCTTCCTTCCTCCCTTCCTCCCTTCCTCCCTTCCTTCCTTCCATTCAAATCTTTGTTTGTGGGGGGTGGTCAGAGGACAGCCTCACATGTCCATTCTCATCTTCCACCTTGTTTGAGGCAGGCACTCTTGTTCCTGGATATGTACACCAGGATAACTGGCCCCCAACTTGCAGGGGATCTCCTGCTTCAGCTTCCCATCTTGCTGTAGAACTTGCTGGCATAACAGATTCATGGGTTCTGGGGTTCTGAACTCAAGTTCTCATGCCTGCATGACAAGTGCTTTACCCATGAAGTCATCTTCTCAGCCCCAGATTATTTCTTTTATAATGCTATTTCGTCTTTCCTCCTGGAACTCTAATTATGCATGGTCTCCCAGGCTGGTTCTCTGGTTTTTCCAGCTTCCTAACCAGTTCTCTCTTAGATTCATTTTTGGCTATACTTTGGGGCTATTTCCATAACTTTAATTTCTGCTACCAATTTTTCCATTCCAAAATCTCTTTATTTTCCAAATGCCCTTCACACTTATTCATTTTTAGTTTTAATTCTTAGGTCATTGATTTTTATTATCGGTTTGAGGACAGATTTTTTAACGACTGTTATGTTTTGCATTTCTTCCTCTTTAAATGTCTGTTATTTCCAAGTGGCTTTTGGGGGAATTACTTGCTATTTTCTTCTTCATCCACATGAGAGGTTTTCTTCAGATGTCTTCTTTTTCCGCTTTTCTGACATGGTTATGAGTTGATTACATGATCTGAGTCCAAGAGAGGTATTTGCAAACTTTGATCTTCCCTGTCACATAATCTAGGTTGTGTCTTTGGAGAAGAAACTGAAAAATGATTGTGAATAGCTTTTTTTTTTTTTCTTGAGATGTTCAGATTAGCAGAGAAGAGTCCTTTAATCTCTGCCAAGGAAGGCAAAGTTCACAATCCAGCATTCTAGAATAAGGGCAGGAAGAGGATGAAGTTGGTGCCTTTAACATTTAAAGTATGATTTCATTCTGGAATAATCACAATTACTTCCTAATGGATGTACACACTTGTGGAACTACACAATCTCTTTGGAGTCAAACCAGAAATAAAACAGCCTCATTTCGTAGTCCACGAAGATTTTTCAGGTGATAACTTGCTTTTTAACACATCTGTTATAAGAAAACTCAGTTTAACAAAGGCGATGTCACACCAAGTATGGTGAGCCAGCGTTAAAAATATAAACAACTTTAAGATAGCGTTCTTTCTAGCTAATGGAGTATGTGTCAGCTATCAAGGCGTCGGCATCAAAACTTTCAGACCTACACCTTTGACAGGTTGGAGATGTATTGATGCCCTGTCACATGGTTAGGGAGCCTCAGGTTGTATACGGCTTACTTTTGTCTCACCATCCTAACCTAGAACTTGCCTAGCATTTTCACCTGTGACTCATCTACTAACATCTCAGCCACCATCTCCAACTTCCTCCTCTTACCACTCAGCTCTCAGCCCACTTAGCGAGTGTAATATACGGTACAGTCAGAAGTGCAGAATCAAAACATGGACTCTACCATCCAAGAGTGAAGATCTTGGTTAGCAGATTCATTTTAAGAGTAAGAGGTACCCCCCCACACACACACAGACACACAGACACACAGACACACACACACACACACACACACACACACACACACACAATTCCCCAACTGCTTTTTTGTGGTTTTCATTTTGCCTGTCATTAGAAAAGGCTATAGAAGCAACTCAAGAAGTTTCATGGCTATTGCCCAATAGCTGAGTAACTGGCCTAGTATTAACATCTGTAAACGAGTCTTTGCCGCCTGCCTCAGACTAGTCTTCGATGGATTGAGTCAGGGTAAAGTCAAAGAAAGAAACCAAGGCAGGTTGTTTGGCTTAAATAAGCTGACTAACTATTAATTCACAAAACAGTCTGAAAGGATTTGGGATGCAAGCTGACTTCTGTCTAGACAGAGAGGGGAGTGTAAAACACATTAGACAGATACAACACAGTAGTGACAAGAAAAACCTGTTTCAGTTGCATAAATGCACGGGGAAGGAACCGGCTGTTTCCTTCTTTATCTAAATATCTAGTCCTAATGGTGTGATATCTTGGTACTAGGGAATTTCAGCTTTATTTGGAGAGCTTTAAAACATCTTGCCCATGAGTAAGCAGAAAGAGAGTGAAGAGAAAAAAGAGATAAGGAGAATGAGGGAGTGGATGGAGGAAAGAAAGGGAGGGAAGGAAGAAGGAAAAGCAGAAGAAGATGAAGAGAGAGATCAGAGGGAACGGCTACGTCAGAGGAAGGGAAGACAGGGCAATAAAATCCAAATGCTTCAATATTTGCTTGCATTTCAAAGGCTGTTTATGTTTTCACATTTGGAAAACATCAGTGACCCAGTCATATAAAATTTATATCTTGTCTCACATGTTTTGCAGTGGCTGCTGTTTTTCTCCTTTCTAGTTAACAGTGCCTCAAGTCCAGGTACCAGAGAAGTCAGTTTACAAGGTCATTCTATGTAGCTGAATCCCCTAGTGGCCCATTAGATATAGTAATCAATCAGTTCATTTGAGGAAGTAAATAGTTTGATATATATATATTTTTTTCCTTGAGATGAAAATATCAAGGTCAGTGTAAGACAAATATTTGGCAATTAATATAAGATTCAGATGTAGTTTTGTTAGGCTTGCTCAACTTCGTTTAAACACAAACATGCTTTACAATTGGCTTTCCGTGAAGTATATACTCCAATCAACTTAAATAAACAGTTACTTGAGGAGTCGTTCATGTGTTAAAAGTTTTTTCGGTTAAAAAAATATGAGCATGGATTTTATTTAATACTCAAATGCCAAGGGTAGATTTTAGTGCTTGAATGTAAAAGAGACAGGAACAATTCTAGAACTTTCCTGGTAAATGAAACTGTACCACAGTGGAAAATAAAAAGAAGACAATTCTGAGAAGATGGAAAGAAAAATGGCCATACATTGCTGGGGCACAGAATTGAAAAGGAGGGCCTCCCTTGTGTTCTGCTTGTATCCATGGTTTTGTCATATTAACCCCCAAAGCATGTAAATTCTAGAAGTCAGATAGTCTTGGGACTAAATTTATTAAGTAACACATGATCAAAACTATATTTCAGATACAAAACAGCACTCTGTAACTGAGACAGAGGGATGGGTGGAGGATGAGGGGCGAGAGAGTGGGGAGCAGAGGTAGAAGTTTCTGGTTATCCCTCCCTGCAAGAAAGGGGGTGTCCTGAGTGTGTTCTGAGTGTTTCCATGTTCAAACATGCACATCTTCAAAACCACTATGAGAAGTTGCTACCTGATGCTTTGGCTATTGAAACGATCATTGACGATTTTCCAGCCTGTCTTGAACAAATTGTCATCACCTAAGCAGATGATGGCAACATGGGGGAAGAGCTGCCTGCCTTGTACAGGATACGAAAGAAAACATCAAAAGCAGCTTCAATCCATGCAGCCCAGTTGTGACGTTTTAAGAATTTTTTGGTCCAAGTTTTCAGTGTTACTTGTATATAAAACATTCAAAGACATAAATTGCCTATATTATGCATAATAATAAAGATATTCGGTTCCTGCTACTTGTATTAGTCTGTCCAACTATTATCTATCTATTAATGATTGTTAGAAACATTAAATGCAAACAAGGTGCCCTTCCTCCTGCAGAAGAGGTATTCTCAGAAGTCCCAGGCACCAGGGACCAACCATTATTTTATATATTTTATACAAAGACATGTCACAGGCAAAATACAAAGTGATGTATTTCCACAGTCTGGAAGGTGACTATAGTATTCGATGTGGTGACTGACACACTGCGTAGAGTGACATGCTCTAGTCATAAACCCAGAACCTCTTAGATCAGCTCCAGTTGACAGACACCACAGGAAGCTCAGAAGCAACCTTTACACTTGGAATCCTAATAAGACCATCTACAGACCTGACACTCAGAAGTGACAGGACCAGGGGCTGACCACAGTCACCTGACCTGTAGTAGGCCACAGAGAACCATCACATTCCCAGGCAAAGGTCAGGGCAAGGTCATGGTTCCCAAGGCACATTTGGCAGGATCTGCTTGACTCCGAAGCAGAAGCACAAACAGCAGGAACAGGAAAATGACTTGTTTTTCTAACCTCTGCTAAGACATAAGTGAGGCTGTGGCTCTGCTGATGGGAAAACTCAAAAGAAAACAGTCTTGACGGGGCTGTACGATGAACTACCTGAACACACAGCCTTTTTGGTCCATGGGGAGTTATAAATATACCAGAGGTCCAAGGCAGGGGACCAGTTGGCCCCAGTGCTCCTGGATGACATAGCTCTCTGCTGAGGTCAGATGACCCCGTAATTAAGAGAGATCCTAGGGCATTGGGACTTTCTTCATGCTTGTAGAATAGTAAAAGTTTATGGCTCGTGGCCCACAGAGGAGACGTGCTTGGCTCTGCTCATGTCCCTGAGACACCCTCACTTGAGGCACGCTTCTAAGCTGTGCAGTGCAATTCGGTGAGCAGAAGTTTTCAGAGCCTGCCTGCCCTTCCTGCCGGAGTGTTAGGAGGAGGTTTGCTTTCTGAGTCTAAAAGCCTTACATCACAGAGCTTGAGCTTGACCTTGTCTAAGGTTTTAGTAATAAAGAGCTGATGTGAATTGCAGAGCTCAGACCCCGTGATAAAGAAGAGATTGTTTTTAAGGGGGGGGGTTCACGTTTCTGTGCAACTACAAAAATACCATTTCAGAGTATGCCTTTAAAGCAGAAACAAAGAACTATTGAAACCTCAAAGATACATTACCCCCACAAAGGAGAAAATGCTTACCAGGTTCAGCCGTAGATCTTGGTTCTGTGTGCCGCACGAAAAAACAGAATAAATCAAGACAGTATTAGACTAGGGTTCCATGAAGAATAAACCTACCTCTCCTGTCCTGTTACCTCACTAAGCCCAATCTACAGACATGGTTAATAGTTACCCTATTAAGAGAGTTAAGTGACAGTCTGTCCATTGATATTCCTACAGCTATAGACTTGAACTTCAGGCACACTTACGCTGGGAAGTGTAGAAGAATGCACTTTCACAGATGGGCTTTTGTACTTGTGAGGCTCCTAAAATCATTCATCTAACTTCGACTTTGGGGAAATTATTTTTCTAATCATTTATAGCTTTCAGAAGTTTCAATGAGGCCGCATTTCTTTCCTATTTCACAAGCATAAGGCCATTTGACATATTCGAGTATTAGCTGCCAACTCCACAGACATCCTTAACAAACAGGACATTTATATTTGCACTTTTAATACAGGCAAAACCTAAGGCCCCGAGTTCAATTCCCCAGTACTCACTTAAAGCGAGATGCATAAAATGTTATATGCATCTGTGGCTAGAAGCCCTGGCACACCTACTATCTGTCTTTCTCTGCTTGCAAATAAATAAATAAAAATATTTTTAAAACGTTATAAGGTGCATTCTTTTAGCCACTATTAAGTTGATAGATAATATAACTTACTGATGGACATCATGACCACCAGTGATTTGTAGCATGAAGCCAACATCTCTACCTATGTAAAAGGCTAAAACCAGTAAGCTGCATTCATACTGGTGTTTGTATCGGTAGCTAACTGAGCACACAGGATCCTCGGGTCCCAAGCTCACAAGGTGTCATGGGGAATAGGGAGAGATATGACTGTGGGGAGCTGGAACAGAGGACAGTATGGTTATTATTTACTGACCCTCATTATGGACAACTTAGTGTCATCCTCCTTGGAAATGGAAATCACCAGACCTGAGTGACTGAGTCCTTCCTGGCTTTCCTGAATCCGAAATAGTAACACAATAAGATTTGGGAGAATGGGAGCCTCTCCTTACTTTTCTGGAGAATTCTGAAGTCCGGAGAGTCTTGGATTTCACTCCCTTGCCTGAACCACTGGACCTGAAGAGGGGGTGCTCCTCGGACCCGGCACTCCAGGACCACCACCTGGCCCTCTGAGGCTGCTATGTTCTGCAATTCCTGAAATTCAAGGAGAAACATGGTTTTCCTCAGACTTTTATGCATTCTTAAAATGGCTCAGAGTAATGAATAAAATTTCTGAATCTGGGCTGGAGAGATGGCTCAGCAGTTAAGGCACTTGCCTCCAGTGCTTAAGGCCCTGGGTTCAATTCCCCAGGACCCACATAAACCAGACCCACAAGGTGGTGGCCCTGGTGCGCTCTCTCTCTCTCTCTCTCTCTCTCTCTCTCTCTCTCTCTCTCTCTCTCTCTGTATCTCTGCTTGAAAATGAATAAATAAAATTTTTAAAAAAGATTAATTCATTGTTGATGATTATTATTTTAAAAATTCTGAATCTTAGACAAAAATCAATACAAAGTAAAACAAAAGCTGCATCATAAAATAATTACCACACACTAGGGAAAAGCCCACGATCATTAGCTAGTCATGACCTCCAGGTCCTGACATTAGCCACGTTGACCAGAAGCCCTGTAGCACTTTTTGTCCCGTTTATAGATTTGCACTGGCTTCTTAGTGTTTGTGGAATCCCAGACTAGTGGCTATTTTAAAATTTCCACTGAAGAACAAACTAGTGGAATGCAAGCATCTTAAAACAGTTATACTCCAGGTAAATCCAGATCCTTCAGAAAGCCAGAAAAGACAAGAAAAGATACACGTTTGTTTTTGCGTGGCCCACCCATTCATGCACTCCCCCTCCACTTCTGCTCAACGGGCTTCCTGCGTCAGGTTTATTAAGCTAAGAGAGTTTGGCATTTTGACATATCGAGGTTCTGAGTCAAGTAAGTAAAACATGCTGTACTTCCACACTGACCTTCATTTCCGCCTCCCTCGTAACTGCCCCTGCTGTCCTCCAAACCCATCCAACTCCAGACCAATAAAGTTTTACAATGCCAAAGATTAGAAATTAATTGGACTTTGTAGATGCCAAAAGGTAAAATTTTTGGACTTGTAATTAAATAGCAGAATGTTAATAATTCCCTTACATATGTCCTCTCTCTACCTTCCTCCTCCGGGATTGACTAGCCATGAGGACTACTGGACCTTCTTGACTATGTGAAACTTTGACAAGACTATTAGATATATTGTAAAACATTTGGGCCTTTTCATTTCGTTTTGTTTTCAGTGGTCTAAGGAACTCACAAATCTTACAGCAAATGGGAAAAACAAATAATATTTAGAGATGGCTTGTAGTATATGTACTAAAGCACTATGGAAATTCTCAATGCCGCTGGGCTGGTCAATGAATTATAAAAGTACAGTGAGAAGTCTGGTTTGAAATTTGGTAAGAACTTTTTGCAGTTGACTAGAATATCACTTTTTTTTTTAAATGAAAAGCTCAAGATTATCAACTGCTGATTGCAGTCCTTCTCCACTTGTATATTTAAATATAAAAAATTTCCTGGCTTACAAGTATTTCTCAGTGGGTTCACTGTGAGACCCCGTCTCAAAAAAATAAGGCAACTGAGGCAGCCACTTGGTATTGACCTCCACTTTCACAGAACATACCTATATACACATGTGACCACACAATACACATGCATCACACACACATACACACACACATGAGAGAGAGAGAGAGAGAGAGAGAGAGAGAGAGAGAGAGAGAGAGAGAGAGAGAGAGAACAAATAACAGTGAGCATCTCAGTGATCTGGATTTCCTATTCAGTGCAGGATATGGGGATCCTGGATGCTTTAGGGTTCCTATAAGGGCATCACTTGTCATGTATCATGTTCATCTGGCATTGTGATTCCTTGGAGGGGTCTTAGCAAAGAACTATAGCACGGGGGTAGCTAGCCTGGCCACATGTGCAGTCCTACAACCACAGCCCTACACTGTACTACTGCAGGAGCCAAACCCACTAACTACCCTGCCCAAAGCCCAGGAAGGGTGCTGGCTCTGTGTCAGGCCAGTTACATGTGAGGAAATGGATGGAGGCACCCTTGAACCTGACAAGGCCCTTCTACACCATCAGCACCATGCAGAAGAGAAAGATCAGAGAAATGCCAAGGGTAACAATCCCAAGGTTAGTTGACTTACAAAGAGAAAGGGCAGCCTTATTTTCTATGACTGCCCATGTAAACCAGAGTCCAGGCTTAAAAGGATCCTGCAAAGCACAGAAAGAAGCTCCCCAAAGGGGAAAAGGAGAAAGAGGCACAAGGAAGGGAAGAACCTAGCAGAACCTAGCAGAAAGCAAGTTCCATTATCCCGAGCCGGCTCATGGGAGGCTGGAGCCACACAGCAATGTGTGATCTGTTTCCAGAGACTACTGCTTGACAAATCTCAAAAATCAACCTATATAAAAACAACTTTGCTTTACTTTTGTAAAAAAGCCATGTGGGTTTCTTGTTGTTGATGTTGTTAGTGGTGGTGGTGACGGTAGTGTTTTGTGAGTGTGTGTGTGTGTGTGTGTGTGTGTGTGTATGCGTGTGTGTGTGTATGTGAGGGATGACATAACACAATGTTTGTTTCAGGAGCTGGAATGAAATGTCAGATGCTGGATTTTGTGTCTGGATTCTGAGGCTCTGTCCCTGTTGGTGGCCAGAAGGACTATAAGATTTATACACATGCTGAACCCTGTGGTGAGGAACAGCAAAATGCCACATTCATTTTCTTCTGCTTATACCTCCAACGTGGATTATATAATTTATTTAGATCAAGAGCTCTATGGATGCTAAACTGACCTGGGGGTGGGGAGGAGGGGAGTGGATACCTGTAATCCCAGCACTCCGAAGATGGAGGCATGAGAGCTGGGAGTTAGTGAGACTTCTATGTCAAAAGAAAAGGATGCTGGGAGAGGACTCAGCAGGAATGACCACTGGCTGAACAAGCATGAGGGCCTGAGTTCCATGCTCACTGCCCACATCAAAAAACCAGGCATGGCTGTGCGTGTCTGTAACCTCAGCACCAAGGGGAATGGAGACAGGAGGATTCCTATGGCTCCCTGGTCAGCCATTCTAACCAAAAAGTGGGATTCTCCAGGGTCAGTGACTTGGTCTCAGGAACACAAGGCAGAACAGTGATAGGGGAAGACACTTTTCATCTTTTTCTGGCCTCTGGGTACACACATCTGCATACACATGTGTGTACAGTATATACACATATCACACAGACCCTGATAAAAACTGTGGTGGACTCTGCCAACCCCAGGTCATCTGGGCTGTCATTGTGGTAAACAATGCAAATCCCAGTTTTCACCTTGAGAAGTTGCTTAAGAACAACTCTGACACTACATGCTAAATATGTGCGTCTCCACTTTATGAATACTGTTTGATCCAAGCATCACAGGGACACTCCATTGGTTATTTCAGCAACTTAGAGATTTTGTTAGGGGTGTCTATAACTTTTATTTATTTATTCATTCATTCCTTTTTGCTATTGTTACTAGCATATCTGGAGGGCAGTTCAAAAGTGATCAACTCTTACCATTTGCCCCCTGTCAAAAAAATCATTCCCTATGAAGTTAATAGCTACATTTTTTTTTACAACCTCAGAGAAATTTTGTGATTTTTTTCCCTCCCTCCACGCCTCTCTTTTTCTCATTTTGGTCTTACTCTGCAGTCCAGGGGGCCTCAAACTCATGACACTCTTGCCTCAGATTCCAAGTGTTGGGGGGTTCTAGGATGAGAGTGGGTGGGGAAGGAATCATAATGGTTTATTGCCTATAATCATGGAAGCTATCAATAGAAAGTTTTTAAAAGTTTATAGATTTGCTTTCACATTTGTTTCAGTTTACTTGGAATTTGTTATGTGAAAAAATGTGAGATAAGATATATATATATATATATATATTTGACTCTTATCTCACCTCTACTGAAGGCTTCACTATGTCCCCAAATAATCTGTTCGTTTCTGTATGTATCAGAGTATTTCTGTGAGTACCACTCTGATGACTCAGCTATTAGTTAAGCTTTATGAGAAGATTCCACTTGAATATCCTTTACTCAAAGTACCTGGGACCAGAAGAGTTTGGAATCGTGGAATATTTGCCTATGTGTGAGATAGCTAAATACAAAATTCATTAACATTTCATAAATGCTTCCCATGTACAGCCCAAATGTAATTCTATGCAATCTGTTTAGTACACTTGCATTTTGACTATGACTTGTTACATGAGGTCAAATGCAGAATTTTCCACGATCATGTCGACACTCAGAGTTTTGGATTTTGGAGCATTTTAATGTGGGGTTGTTCAGTCTGTAACATAACTATTATACTTTTAGGCAATTTTGGCATCTCATGGGATAAATCCTACTTTCTCCCTGACACTGCCTTGTTGATTTCTTTTGTATTCTGTGTATTCTTAGACACTTATTCTTCAAGACAACTTTTAGAATCAAATTTCTAAATTTTATATCGAAAAATGACTAAAATTTAAAAATATGGGATTTTTAGCGAGATCTGGATTCGTCTAAGCTGGGAGTAGTGACTTCTTCAGAGACTTTGAGTCCACAAGAGTGACACAGCTTTCCACTTATTGGCCTATTTGACATGTCTTTCAAGTAAAATGTTAGAATTTTACCTGAGAAAGAGAGAGAGACAGAGAGAATGAGAGAGAGAGAGAGTGTTATGTGTAATTATTTCTGACTTCAGCAGCTGTCCAATGATATACGGGTCATTTAGCATGGAAATGAAAATCCCCAATGTACAATTTGAAAATTAGTCAATAGTTTTTGAACTTCTATAAAACTTGCAAAATCATCTTCCAAGCAAGTTCTTTGGGTGTGGGAAATAATTTATATATCTATCTATGAAAGTATCATCTATCTTCTATTTATCAATTATCTATCATCTATCAACCACCTAATGTATCCTTCTATTATATATATATATATGTTGAATATGACCCCTCCAAGCAGGAAGCAAACACACACACACATGTTTTGGGAGTCCGGGGTCTTCCTATGTTGCCCTGGCTGGTTTGGAGTTCACAATGGAGAACAGCTTGTCCTCAACTCTATACTGATCCTCCCACCTCTGTGTCCCAAGTGCTGAGGTTATAGGCATATGTTTACATGTCCAATTAAAAAAATAAAAACAATGAGAAAGTTAGTCGCACACTGAGTCTTCTTTCTATCTTGGCTTTCCCATGGGGTCAGGGGTCTGGCTCTACTCACAATTCTCAAACCTGACTATTGTCAGTCACAGAGCCATTATTCAAGAAATATCTATTTAGCTCCAAAGGTAACCATGATGATCAGCTTAATTATCTGCTTATTTGAATTTTTCAAGGCTGCCCGATGAAGCCACATGTGAATGAAATTTAAGGACCAAAGCAAACATGGGGAATGAGACTTCCAGATGTCAGTCAGACCTTTGTGAAAACAGGAGGAAGGCAGGCTGCCATGGTAGCTCCATCAGGTCGGCAGAGATAGGAAGTTGGACTTTGAACCTGAAAGAGCAGAGACACATGGATCAGATTCCAAATATATAAATCCCTGAAAAGATGGGCTAAAGAAACCTTTCATTATAGGGTTCCCTCCGCTTGAATGAAACGAGTGAACGAAAGTATCACCATACATCAATCACCAGCACGCTGGTTTACCCTTACAGTACAGGCATTGTTCTCTTCCCCATTTCACATCTGTTACTCTTCTCTACTCA
>PVHP010009895.1:0-48726 GCA_004024765.1 Zapus hudsonius | reverse complement strand
CTGCTCCGTTTTTGTTATTAAGTTAATCAAGAGCATTGATCTGTCAGTGTTAGGAGATAACCTCTGACATCCATATTAGCAGAAAGTGGTTTAATCAGCACATAAGCGGGAAGCTGGAAAAGATGAGAGCAGGAATCCCGTGTTGAAGAAGTGATGCTATTTTCTTCCTGATTACAAGTGGGACGAATGCCAGAGGAGATGGTGGGAGCATTCTCAGGAATCGATTGTGACAGGAGATGGATTGCAGAGATGTTTGCAGAGTGAAGTAATTTAGCAATCGCTCTCTTTTCAATATGGCATTAGCTAATCAACTGTGCAATTTCACCTACACCCCTTGGTGCTTTCCTGTTTTCAGTACTCATTTCTGTAATTCTCATTTTCCTGCTATCCAGTCAGAATGCTATTCAGTTTAAAGATAGTTTACAGAATTAAGGGTCAACTCTCAAAAAAGTTAAGTTAGAGATTTTTGTCATATAAATACTTTTTTGTTTTGAGTCATCATTTGCTAATGACTAATTTAATTTTTTATACAAAATCTGTTTGGCTGAAACTAAACAGGCCATTTTGTAGGGAAATAATAGGAAATTCCTTCCCCAGTATGTTTGATCCTAATTAGCCCTACTTCTATCACAATTAATTTAGTCAATAAAGCTCAACTTGTTAGTGATACTGTCCTGTTGCTTTCTTCTTTTCTCTCCATCTAAGTGTTGAAATCCCAAGAAAAAGTCCATGACCTTTCTCAAACAGCATAATTAAGACTGTGTGCTTCTAGTTTCCTCCACTAGAACATAGTTTTTGGGATTTATCTCTGCAGCAGACTCTCAACTCTAACTCATCTATTAAAGGAGGAATGCTTTCTTTTTTTATTATTATTATCCATAATGAGATACATTTAATTAACCAATAATGAGTTGTTATTCCCAGTTCCCCAATGCCCCTCTTCCCTGTCCCCAATCAGCTGGATATCCTCCTCCATGGGCAGTCTGGATCAGTTCATGGGGCTGGGGACCATAGATAGCCTAGGAGTCAGCCCAGTTCCACCTGTCTTAGTGTAATGTTACTGAGGGGGGTCATTTCTCTAGTAGTTTTCCCCCACCATGGCTCTTACAATCTTCCCACTCCCTCTTCCACTCAGTTCCCTGAGTCATGATGGGTGAGTATTAAGGCTGCTTTATTGTTGAGGTCTTAGGGGCCTCTGTACTTCTGCTTTAGGTTGTGTTGAAAATTGTTGGTGTCTGTCTGGCTTATCCTGGCTTGACTGATTGGCTGTGGTTATGGGATTCTTGTTTATCCCACCATTCTCTGTAAAGGAGGAATGCTTTCTTATTAGCTTTCAAAGAAAGCACATCGCTTGAATTTGAGGAATGTTTAGAAGAGTTACTATTTAACTTCTATGAAGAAACTATTTTCAATCTGTTGAAAAGGAGTGATCATTGAAGGTAAGTAATCCTAAGTAATTTCTGAGAAAGTTGTTGGTATTAGGCAATCCTAAATTTTTATTAAAACAGGATTTATATTAGAAAATTTCATGATTACTTGATGAATGATGTTTTCAGATAATCATTTTGATTAGTAACAATGTTTTAAAATGTTATTAAGAAAATATGATAATGAAACTAATAATCACCTTTTAGTGAGTCCTTTAAAATGAATCTGGGTTTAGTGATCTGGACTTCTAATTTTAATGACAGTTTTATTTGGTCCTGCCAAAGTCAATAATTAATCATGAAACATGCTTCCCCTTTGTTTGCTTTCTTCACTGACTTTTTTTCTTATTCTAGATGACAAATATAAGCAAACTGGCAGAAGTTTCCAAAAATAATACCTTACACTTAAGTGAGAAACTGGAAAATATGAAAAACCAAAGTGAATTTGAGGAAGAAAAAATGAATCTCTTAATCAAGAAAGTAAAAAAAATTTTGTCAGGTAATTTTTTAATATTAGGGTGATTTTTGTATCTTTTTTAAAAAATAAACATCATTACCAATTCTAATCTATAATAATTAGAAATGCATGCCTCACAGAAAAAAATGATAGTGTCCTTGGTTTTGAATTCTTAAATGAGAGTATTCTCAAAATATTAACTCTGTGCCCAAAATAAGGCTTCCTCTGTAAGATTAATTCATTAACAAGTCTTAGAATTTAGTTAAACTCAAAAACAAATGAACTTGTTACTTAAAGTTATTTTGTTTTTAAAGGAAGGAATTCCAATATGATGATGATTTTATTAGATTCTTTAATGTCAGGATTCTTTGACTTTTTATGACAGAAATAAGAACTAGATATGCCAAATCAAATCTAGTATCTAATACTGCAGTAAAGAAGCATCTAAAACTTTGATTCACTATTATTGCCTTTTCCAAGTTGTTGCTTAGCTTTCAATAACTAAAAAAAGAAACAAGGAAACTATTTGATTCAATTTTCATTGTGCTGCATTTTGGGAGAGGTTTGCTTTAATGACAGAAAATAAGACAAATCACAAATAAGGCAGTTTTGATCCAATAGTGTATGGAACTATCCTAGACGTTCCTGTAATCATTTCAAAATTCAATAACTTGGGCTGAAGAGATTGCTCAGTGGTTAAGGTGTTTGCCTGCAAAGCAGAAGGACCAGAATTTGATTCCCCAGTGCCCACATAAAGCCTGATGCACAAGGCGCATGTGTCTGGAGCTTGTAGTGGCTGGAGGCCCTAACATATCCATATTCTCTCTCTCTTTCTCTCTCTCTCTTTCTCTCTTTCTCTTTCTCTCTCTCTCTTGGTCAAATAAATAAAAAATATTTTTAAAAATTCAATAACTTACTAATATCCACCTGTGCCACCTAACAATTGGGGTGTCCCTTTCATTCTGTAATTGCTACAATAGACTATTAAATATTTATGTTTATAAGAGGTCCCAGTGATCAAATTCTTTTTTCTATCTCAATATTTCTAGGAATCCTATTAGCACCTTCTAGTTCAGATTTTCACAATAAGAAGAGATGAGGGGCTGGAGAGATGGCTCAGAGAGTAACGTGCTTGTTGAACAAGCATGGGGACCTGAATTTGGATCCCCAGCACCCACATAAAAACTAGGATGACAGTGCATGCCTCATCCCAGGGCTGAGGGGGCAGAGACAGAGGATCTAGGGGTCTTGCTGGTTAGCTAGTTTAGCTGAATCTTTAAGCTCCAGGTTCAGTGAGAGACTCTGTCTTAAGAAAAAGTACATTCTGGGCAAATGCTCTACTGAGCTATATCGCCACCGCCCTTTTTTCATGTTTTTAAATTTTGAGACAGGGTCTTGCTAAGTTACCTAGGCTGGTCTTGAACTCACTCTGTATCCTAGGATGGCTTTGAACTTGTGATCCTCCTGCCTCAGCCTCCAAGTAATGGAATTATAATTGTTGCTGTTACGCTCTGTTGCTGGGACAAAGTGCCTGACCAAAAGCACCTGACGGGAGAAAAGGATTTATTTTTGGCTTATAGTCTTGAGGGGAAGCTCCATGATGTCAGGGAAAACATGGTAAAGCAGAGTTGGACATCACCTCCCTGCCACAGCTGGTGGCAAACAGCAGCAGGGAAGTGAGCTGAACTCTAGAAAAGGGAGTTGGCTATAACACCCTTAAGACCATCCCCAAAGACTAACCTCCTCCAGCAAGGCTCCACTTCCCAAATTGCCATCAACTGGGAACGAAGCATTGAGAGTACATGAGTCTATGGGGGACACTTAATTCAAACCACCAGACCTGACCAAGCATGGTGGACTGTGCCTTCTGCAGGTCCTGTAGCTTAGGATGCCTCCTGCCCATCCCACAAGTTTAACCTGCAATCTTCAGAGCCTCTAGGCATGTGTGAAATCCTTCATGAGATGTTTCTCCTTTCTTCTAACCCACAGCATTTTGCTTCATCTTTACTATTCCTGGTCTAGGATCAGCATTCATGTATAACAGTTTATATTTCCCCACTTGGTCAAAGCCTCTGAGGACAAGCTCCATTTCTAAGTTCCCTGTGGCTCTAGCATTGTGCCATGGGCAGTAGATAGCCAGTCAGGAGCTGGGGAGTGGCAAAGGATATACCACATGTAACACTATACCTTCTACTTTGGTTCTCAAATGGGGCCAATTTGACTTTTCCAAAAACAAAGGCATATCTTTAAGCTTCTTTGCATTTTTCACAGGATGGTCTGCTCTGTTGTTACATTCCCTTCTCAGAATAGGTCTAGGAGAAGTAGCATCTAAGGTTTGTGTTGAGTAATCTGAAGTTATTCTAATGGGCTTGCCTTTATAAGTTACCTGTTGCTTCTCTCTTACTGCCTTAAAAATATTTTCTTTGCTCTGCATGTTCAGAAGTTTAATTATAATATGGTGTGGAGAGGTTCTTTCCTGGTTTTGTCTGTTTGGTGTTATAAATGCTTCCTGTATCTGCATTGGCACCACCTTCCCTGTGTGGAGGAAATTCTCTTCTGTGATTTTGTTGAAAATATCTACCATGCTCTGAGAGTGAAATTCTTCTCCTTCAGCTATACCCTGGATTCTTTTTTTTAATATTTTATTTATTCATTTTCAAGCAGAGAGAGAGAGAGAGAGAGAGAGAGAGCACCAGGGCCACCACCTTGTGGGTCTGGCTTATGTGGGTGGGTACTGGGGAACTGAACCAGGGACCTTAGGCACTGGAAGCAAGTGCCTTAACCACTGAGCCATCTCTCCAGCCCTATACCCTGAATTCATATGTTTGATCTCTTCATAGTGTTGCAAATGTCTTGAAATTCCCATACATACTTTCTTATTGGTTTGTCCTTCTCTTTGTTGGATTGTTCTAGATCTGCCACCTTGTCCTCCAGGTTAGATATTCTGTCCTCTCCTTGGTCCATTCTATTGATGAGACTTTCTAAAGAGTTTCGTAGTTTACTCACTGTGTTTTTCATTTCTTGCGATTCTGATTGGAATTTCTTTATTATTTCTATTTCCTTTTCATATCTTGTATTCACTTTCTTATTTCCTTAAGTTGGCTTCCTGTGTTCTCCTAGAGTTTGTTTTCTTCTTTGATTCCTTTGATTTCTTTGAGCAAAATTAAAATCATTCTTTTGAATTCTTTGTCAGGCATTTCATCTAACTCATTCTCACTGAAGGTATAATTTTTGGTGGAATTATAGTATCATGAATTTTTCTGTTTCTTATATAATAATGTAGAGATTTTTACAACTTGAATTAATTCAATGCTTGTATTTACTAATTGCTGTATTCTTTGACGTGTGGATCAACAGTTATACATCTTCAAGGTGGGAGCCTAATGTGTCAGGTATGGCTCTTATATTACTCCTAGAGTGACCACAGAAGTGACCCAATAGTTGTAGTTGCCTACTATGTAAATATTCTAGTAGGCTAGTTTCAGCAAAATACAGGTCTAATATGTTAATGGCAATATACACGCATAAACCAAACCTGCACAGTGTATGTATGCAAGGGCGGGGATTAAACAGGTAATTTAAACAAAACCAAGGTACCTAAGGGTGTGTGTTGACTCCCACCTTAATCCTTTTGACTGGGAGGTTGACATAACTGCCTTATGCTGAGTTCCAGGTCCCCCTGGGATCCAGTGAGACCCCTCCCCCGCCCCCAAGAGAGGAAGACAAGAGGACACTGTAAATCTAGAAATACCAAATGTGATAAATTCCCTTTCTAGACCTAGCTTATTTAAGAATCAGTCATCTCTGGCCCAGATACCTCTAGGTGAGGCTCTGCTCTCATCCACGCTGAGCCTGAGGCTGGCTCCCTCTCCATGGGCTGTGAGCTGGCTTCACTGGATGCTGGTGGCTCCAGTGCTCCCTGGCTGGCCCACGCATGTGTCCTTCATGAGTGGGGAGCTCTGCTGCTGCTCTGTTCCTGTGTGCAGCTACAGCAGGTTCCCTGGTGGAGCTCTCCAGGTGGGCAACTCTGTGGTTGCCAGAAGCCCCTCATCTTGCCTGATTTAAAAACTCCTACACACAGTTCATTCTGTTAAGAAGGATGTACTCTGCACTCTCTCTGCCTTCTCTCTCTCCCCGGCTGTTCTAGCATGCCCACACCCTGACCATCTTCACCCGAAGTCTCCAGTAGTAGCGTCTAGAATTGTCACCTAATTAAATGGTGATGGAGGGTCAGAATGGATGTGTGTCACCCTCAAACTCCTTATCTCCCTTCTGTCCTCTTCGTAGTGTTTGAACTTTAATGACAGGCATCTAAACATTTAAATTGTTTTTGGATATGTGCTTCAATAAGGTGATTTTGGGACATATATCCAGTCCAATGCTCCAAGTCTTTAGTGTTCCATTTTTCCAGCAAGCATTTGTTCAGCATCTGTTCTGCACCACACACAGCACTTTTCTCAGAGAAAAGGAGGATTGAAGACGAAGAGGCCTAGATCCTAGGGGCACGTTATCAAATGCAAGTACATTGGACTTAGAGTTCATTGTGGTCACATGAACATGGTGCAGTGTTTGCTAAAGGAACACGGTCACTAAAAGCTTCTTTCTTCTTTAGAGGAAATCGTGCCTCCAGAGGACATAGAGAAGGTTGCAAATCGTGTACTTGACATCCACCTTCCAGTAACGTCAAAAAATCTAACCTACATACTTGAAAAAATACAGAAACTTACACAACTTTGTGAGGACTATGGAACAGACAAGAGGAGGTTAAATAAAGGAGCAGATGAAACCCAAAAGCTCCTGGTGATGGCCAAAGTTGCTGAGTAAGTCCAGTATTAATATTCACATCGTGTTCTAGCACAACATCTGCTAAAAGGCCATCTGAAAAACGCTGGCCAGGGAGTCAAAATACACAAGTGAAATTGCCCTCCAATAGCTTGTCATCCAAACTGAAGGCTGAGCTCTTTGTTGGGGAAGCTGGGCAGCTGGCAGACAGAGTGCAGGAAAGTCCTCTGCTTTCCTCGGTTCTCTAAATGCCTTTCCAGTAGTCTTCAGGTTTGTAGTACTAATGTGTCCCAGTAAATGCTAGACATTAATTATATGCCAATGTTTGCGCAGGTGGTTGGAATAGGGAATAGCCTTTTTCTTCTTTACCCATTTTTGATACTTTCTGTTTACTACAAGAAACAGTACTTTGAAAGTCTAAATTAAAAAAAAAAAAACTACACTGAAAACCTGTGAGGGCAACCACCTCGTGTTTTCTGTCATATGCAGAACCTATATTGAGAATTATATGTTTGTGTGTCTTTTATGTGAGAAGGTGTCATGAACCTAGAAAGGGGATCATGAGAGGAGAGGAGGAGATCCTAAAGAAAGTGAGAGATAGAGATGTTAATGGAATCCATGTAATAAGAACACAGAGGGCTCTTCCCTTTCCTGCCTCTCATGGGCAGGAGCTCTTCATACTGTCTCCTCCTCTTCTCTTAAATGAAGAAAGTTTCTCTAAACTTAAAAAAAACTAAGAAAGCAGAAGTCAGGTGATCTGGGGAAAGGAACCAGTGGGGGGGGGCAGAGAAGATAGGAGATACAGGGGGGCAGTAAAGGAAGGGGACAAAGGAGAACAAGGAATAATAATACTAAGTGTGAAAATTTCATAATGAACCCCACTACTTTGGATGCTAATTTATAAAAAAATTAAAAATTTAAAACACTCTTCTTAAGTAGAGAAGAAATAGGAAAAGGGTATAATCGGTACAGAGTTAACTCACCATTGGCTCCTTTTGCCCTGTTGACTTAGCCAAATAAAACAGCAAAGGCATGCTGGGTGTGGTGATGCACGCCTTTAATCCCAGCACTCAGGAGGCAGAGGTAGAAGGATCTCCATGAGTTTGAGGCCACCTTGAGACTACATAGTGAATTCCCAGTCAGCCTGGACTAGAGAGAGACCCTACCTCACAAAATAAAAAAACAACAAAATGAAAAAAAAAAAAACCAGCAAGGGCACTTTGAGGAGCTGTGGGTCACATTGCTAGTTGCATGGTGGTTGACATCAACATCCACCATTTCTAGATGCCTAGCAGAGTGGAGACCCAAGCCATTTTTACTGCCTCATGGTCTACTATACAAGCCCAATGTGCCAGATGAGATGCCTTTGAGAGCCCAGCCCCTTTCACAGTCAGTATTTAAAACCAGGAAAATCCCATAAGCAGAACAATTACAGAGCTATTAACAATTAGTTGCTGAAATATATTTAAACGATATGCAGACATGACAATGTGATGGTGATGCTTTTAAAAGCAGGTAACAGACTACCCCAGTAAGAGGAGCTCAATCAAAAACAAACAAACAAACAAAATACTAAGACAAATATCTTACAAGGTGGGAGGATTATTGGTAAATTTTTCCCTTTGTAATTTTGGGGCACTTCTGAAATTTTCCATAATGATTAGTATATTGAAATAAACATACATAGATAATTACTGTAGTGTGTGTGTGTGTGTCTGTGTGTCTGTGTGTGTGTGTGTGTAATAAAAGCAGTGAACATTAGTACCCTGGGAATATTACTGAAGTGAGATGATGGGGCGGGCAGAGGTATGCTGGGGAGAGGAAAGATTCCTGAAGTTTAGAAAAGGTCATCTTTTTAGACGACCAATAGAGGATGGGCTGAGTGGCCGTGGGGGCATTTCACAGTCCAGTGCTCTCTGCTCAGGGCCTAAACTCTTCTAATGCTGCTTCTGCAAAAGTCTGCCTGGTGTTTTGCTCACTTGGTATAGTCTGCCCTCAGGTCTAAGTATCTGACCAATGATGACTTAAGATGAGCTCCTCTCCGGAAAATGGTTTCTGTCACTTGGAATGCTTGTGATTGTCACCTAACTGGGCCCCTGAGCTGCTGGAATGTCAGTGAAGCTTAAGTAACCCTGAATAAACACAGCCTAAAATGCAGCCCTTAGATCCCTATCCCCCCTTCTCTCTTTCTCTCTCTCCCCCTTCCCTCTCTCCCTCTCCTCTCTGTGGTGTTACACTCCCCCACCCCCACTCCAAAAAGGACTTTCGGAAATGTTGCGTATGTTTGAAAAGTCAGAGAGCTGGAATTGACTGATGGGTATTTTCATGTGTGAAGAAGCCTGTATCTGGTAAGATCTATATCTCCTGGATATACATGTGTGTTGTTAAATGGCATCTAAGTATGCCTGATTCTCAAAGTGAAGACTTCATCACTTTGCCTTGCTTGGGAAGAATTTAAATTGACTATAAATAATTCAGTAAAGTTTTTGCTTGAACTCTCAAGGTGAAGTAAATGAATAATTGCATATCTATCTAATTTGATATGTTAATATCTTACCTTAGAAAAGCAGCAGATGGTCTGTCAAACCTTGACAAAACATTAAACAAGTTGCAACAAGCTCAAATCACTCAAGGACTGGCAAACTCCACTATCACACAGCTGACTGCTGAGATTACACAAATGAAAGAGAACCTACGGCAGGTATAAATCTATCTTTTCTTGAAACTAACCTGAAATAGATTTGAGGGTAGAAAGAGCACCATATTTTTTAAAAAATATTTTATTTATTTATTTGAGAGAGAGAGAGAGAGAGAGAGAGAGAAAGAGAGAGGCAGACACAGAGATAGAATGGGCACACCAGGGCCTCCAGCCACTGCAAATGAACTCCAGACACATGTGCCCTCTTGTGCATCCAGCTTTATATGGGCACTGGGGAATTGAACTCTGATCTTTCTGCATTGCAGGCAAACGCCTTAACCGCTAAGCCATCTCTTCAGCCCAGCACCATGGTTTTTATGTATGCCAATACTACATTATTGTGCTGGTCTGGTGGGATTATTATGAGGATGAACTAAGATTTTCGGTGGGACTGTCCTCTTGATTTCTACATTAATGTTAATGTTCTTATTACATGAATGTTGGTGGGATTATGCTTTTAATGTTCTTCAGAGCCCTCCCAAGCGTGACCGATTCTGGAAGTGGGAGGCAGGTATCACCATCAGCTTGTAAGGGAGAAAGCCAAGATTAAAGAATGGCACCTGAGTTTGTCCACACACACACACACACACACACACACACACACACACACACACACCTTGTCTCTGGGTAAGAATGTTGTTGCCTCTGTAGAAACTGCCATCCATAGCTGGTTCTCATATGAGTTTATGTTAGAATTCACATTACCTAGAGAGCACCAAACAACTAAAAATGCCTTTCAAGTGATCCTGGTTGGTTAGTGTTGTAGTTGGCCATAGGTCACTGGGATCAACCTCCAAACCAGGCAGTTATGGGAGACTTTTTCTTAAATAAATTCAAAAATGTGGCAGGATTATTTTCTTTTCCTTGACATTCAACTCTTCCCACCCTCCAATTTAGAGTTAATAGCATGGATTTGTTGTTTTGTTTTTCATAAAAAGTACGTTTTTTTTTTTTTTTTTTTTTGGTCTTCAAATTTGCAACAGGCTGAAAATCAAGTGAAGGAAACGAAGCATCAGCTGGACTTCGCAAAGCAGCAGACAGCGCTGGAGGATGGGCTGTCCCTGCTGTGGACCCAGTGGCAGAGGACCCGGGAGCAAGCAGGCCAGGCGAAAGATCAGGCTGATTCGGCCCTACGTCAGGCTGGGGGTGCTGAGAAGGTCATTGTCTCATGGCTCCTCCAGGAATAGCAGTGCTTCCTTGAAGGCTAACCCTTTAGCCACACGTTCTGGTGCTGATCCACACTCCCTGGTCCCTTGCACAGGGTCCAGATGCCCAGGAGATCTTATTCAATGGAAGGCCAACCCTGTAGAAGGCACAAGCCCTCGGCCAACTCTCATTGGAGTGTTTCCTCCCGTCTACCTGTCCTCATGCCATCCTAGTCACATACACTAAAATCTGTCAGTGTTTCAACTTCCGTACTTTCATAATTCATGTTACTGATCTATACTGTATGCACTTGCCTGTTAATCTAATCACAGCACATATAAAGAAAACAGTACATGAAAGTCACCAGCCAAAGAGCATAGATCAAGTTACAAACATTAGCACGAGTTAATTAAATGGCTGTGGAAAGTGTGCATTCATTTTGGTTGCTGAAAGAACCTATCAACTCATCTTCTTAGTAGGAAATCTTGGTTGGTTGCAGGAATAAAGTCGCTTACACGAAAGGAAAATGTTAGAGTTCTTACAACAGGGCTTTGAATCCCTAGTGTGGCAGGTAAACTTTCCATTGCCTGGGGAGTTGGGAACATTTGTCTACAGAAGAGATGTTGAGAAAGGGGTTTCCTGCTCCCCCACACCCCACTTCCATCCTCCGTGCCTGACTCTGACTTTGTTCATCTTCTAGGTCAGCAATAAGCTGGTGTCAAAAACATCCACACCAATTCAGAGAGCAGGCCTCACGCTCTTCCTGCCTCCCTTGCCCCTCATTCCTCTCTTACTATTTTTTTTTATATTTTATTTTCAAGCAGAGAGATATTGGAAGAGAGAAAGAGAGAACCAGGGCCACCACCTTGTGGGTCTGGCTTATGTGGGTCCTGGGGAATTGAACTCGGGGCCTTAGGCACTGGAGGCAAGTGCCTTAACCACTGTGCCATCTCTCCAGCCCAACCATTGTAATGGTAGCCTTGATGCTTCTAAGTCTTCATTGCCCCACCTTTCATCTTGAACATACTGTTGTTCCTCCCAACTGAACCAGAGAGTTGTCAATGGCAGAATTAGGCATTTCTGTCTTCTCTACTTCCCACCTCAACACAATATAAAGCAAAATAACCGGTGCCTCATTAAGTGATTGCAACACTATGCAAAAAGAACTAACTCTGTAACAAAGAAGTTTATTTGCAATTAATTAAACAGATATTTTTCCAATACAAGTGCCTCAAGAGCATTGGCTGGATTATGAATTCCTCTGCATTCGTTCTGTGAAGGGTAGTAGAACCTTTGGCATATATGCAAGCTTGATAAGCATTTTCTGATGATGGGCGTGTGGCTCTGTTACAGGCATTTGTTGAGCTCAGAAAGTTGTACGCTGTTCTTCAACACAAGACAGGCACTGTCTGGCTGACCATGGAAACCATAGAGAGAATCAGTCGACTCAAAGATGCTGCAGCAAAACTGGCCGGAGACACTGAGGACAAGATGCAAAGAATCGCAGGTACCATTCTCCCCACACTGCCACTGTGACAATAACATCAGACCCTGCGCCTCCCTGCTAGCGGGCCTGTCCTCGCCAATCTATCAGCAACACCATTTAGCTTCAAACAAGTCTAATGAGGAGAGTCAGTGTTGCATTGTGGGAATAAAACACCTAACCAACAGCATTTGATGGAAGGAAAGGGCTTATTTCAGCTAAAAGTCTCCCGAGAGAGGATGGTAGAGCAGAGACTGGACATTACTTCTTGTCACAGCAGCTGGCAGATAGCATCGAGAGAGTCAGATGAGCTATGACAACGGGGAGCTGGCTGTCACACTTAATCACCCCCCAGCAACACACCTCCTCCAGCAAGGCTCTACCTCCCAAATCACCACCAGCTTGGAACCAAGCATTCAAAACACATGAATTTATGGGAGACATCTGACTCAAACCACCACACACAGTGAAGTAGGAGTTTTGGTCTCTTGTTGGAAGGTTTGGTCTCCTGTAACGAGCCTCTTGCATGATGTGTCTAGGAAGGTGTGAAATGAGAAACCACCTTGCCTTAATCAGGACAGAGATTCCCTTTGGTCACCTTGAAATGCCCTTTCACCCATTCATTGTTCTTAACTGGAGGTGAGATGTCTGAAGACATTTCTACTCTGGAGGCCAGTGGTGTTGCTAATCATATTACAAAGCACAGGGCCACTCCCCAAGACAGGTATGCTGCCCCAAGTGTGAGTAGTGGGTGTGAGGAACTGCCCTAGCTTCTGCTATTCATACAAGTAGCTCCTTTGGGATCACTGTGATCCAGACTCTAGAGCACTAGTCACCTGGTGTAAGTCTGTAGGCAGCAATCGAAATGTCGTCAGTTTGCTAGACAAGGGATTTGATCAGAATAAGAGTTCTGATGTACACAGAACTAGAAAATATTAAAATAAAGACTTGTTAATTATAAGTGCTCCTTTATTATAAAACCAGACTTCGGCCTTTCAACCACTTATACCATCACTAGAACAAGGAATAGATGAAGCTGTAACATAAGTACAGGCCACAGTCAGGGGAAATGCACGCCAAGCTCTTACCAGTAGTGCACGCCAAGCTCTTACCAGTATCTCCCCAGAGTTTTTAATCTTTATATAACTGTCTTAGAGGAAGTAAGATTATGGGTATTTTTTTCATTTTTCAGCAACTTCCAAAAATATTTTAAAAGGCAATAATAGGAAAGACTCAGAAAGGTAGGCAGGGTGTTTTTATTCCCTTACATTCTATAGCCCAAACCATGAAAATCAGTTTAAACGTTTAGATCCTGGTCCTTATTATAGGGGCAGAAAAAAAAACAGGAAAAATATTTCTGTCTGTTTTGAGATGGGTTTTGGTCATTTTTCTTTGAGGCAAGGTCTCACTGTAGCCCAGATTGACCTGTAACTCTCTATATAGCCCAGGCTGGCCTTGAACTCATGGTAATCGCCTTACCTCAGCTTCCCAAGTGCTGAGATTATAGCCATCTGTCACTGTGCCTGGCTGTGTCTTATGTTTAATGCCTGAATTATTTCCACCTATCTGCATCAACTAAAATTTATAGCTCAGGAAATTAGATTGGAAGAAAGATGTAAGTTAGAAACAATGCATTCTGCTTCTTTCTCCCTTTTCAATTGAAGGCTATTTTCACAATTCAACAAGATAGAAAAATAAGGCATTGATTTGCCTTTCATCCTATTCTGCCACTTGAGAAGGACCTGATCATCTGTCTATTAAGAACAGATGCTCACAGCCTTTGATAGCACCAAGTGAAGACAGTGGAACATGGACACCAGCCTGCAGAACCTATCCGCCAGGGCCCCAGCAAGATACAGAGAGCATGCTTGCCTTAATTTTGGATGAGATACTTACAATTGAGTTGTCTCCATATATTCACTGCATAGCAAACCACCCACTCTTTAATGGCTTAAAACAATAGTCACGGGGCTAAGGAGATGTCTCTCTATGGATCAAGCCCTTATCATGCAAGCATGAAGACCAGAATGTGGGTCCTCAGCACCCACTTAAATTCTAAACAGGTGTGGTGGCCCACCTGTAATCCCAATGTTCTAGAGACAGGGACAAGGGATCCCTAAGGCCAAGCTAGCTAGACTAGCCAAAGTGGCAAGCTCTGGGTTCAAGTGAGGAATCCTACCTCAGTATATAAAGGAGAGAGCAAACAAAGAAGTTGCCCAATGTTAACCACTGGCCTCCATATGCACACACACACAGATGTGCATGCACACTCACCTGCATGTGCATGCCCACATGTGAGCACACACCCCCCCACAAAAAAAAAAATAAAGACAACAGCCACACCTCTTTTTTGCAGTGGTTGCCTTGGCGGTTCTTTTGCAGGTCCCATCTGCATTCCTCAAGTAGTGCTGCCAGGTCAGAGGGCAGCCAATAGTGACCCTTCCCACATGACCTATAATCTCTCCTGGGCTGGCTGGTTCAGGGTCCCTGAGAGTGAGAGCAGAAAGTGCAAAGCTACCTCCAGAGGTCCTACAACATCATTTCTTCCAGTTTCCACTGGACAAAACAACTCATAAAGTCAGCCCAGGTTGAAGTGCATAGGAGAGGAAGAGACAAATAGATTCTACATTGTGGTGGGAGGAACCATGAAGGATACAGAGGAGTTTAGGGAACTGGCTGAGGGTGTGCAGTGAGAAGTCATCAGCCTATAGGAGCAGGAGAGACAGGAAGGTCACAAGAGCCCTGTGAACACTGGAGCATTAGGGAAGAGCCAGCAGACAGGAGCCCGAGCTGGGTGATGAGAGGCCTGCCAGGAGCCACACTGGATAGGGATGGAGCCGGCTGGCTCTTCCCACCAGATCACATGTCAGCACATTCCATTGGCCAAATGGGAATGAAACCCGAGGTAGAGGGATGCCTGGTGATGTCATCCACGGAGGTTTAGCTTTCCAGGACAGAGAACAGGATGGAGGATGGTCGTGGTGGAGGAGATGAAAAGTTGCCTGAGTGATCGTATTAACTTATCTGGTAGAAGAAACAGAGGGGGATTTTTTGCAAATATGTTCCCAGTATGGAATCCCCCTTTTCAGTCCCAAAGGACCTATATTGTAAAGTTTCTAAAGGCAGCACACTCAGTACCGTCCACATCAGTGCTTTAGTCTTGGAGCAGCGCTGATTGGTAAAAAAGTTCTTTTTTATATGCAGACAAAGTCTTCCTTAGCAGGCTTTCACCTGCTGCTTTTCATCTTATTTCCTCAGGATGACAGCATATTCACTTTGCTTTCTAAACTAGCCTTTCAGATACTTGAAAATAGTTCAAAGGCCCAGAGTCTCTTATTCTTTACATGAAAATTACAACTTCAGAAAACAGTTTCAGATTTCTTTAGGAGTCCAGCCCTTTCCTCTAACACAGCTAATACCACAATCTCTCCAAAACTCAGTCTTCAGGTGTGTCCTCACCAACGAAGAGAGGTCATTTATTTTCCTGCTTTGAGAAGGTTCGCTTCCACCTAAGACGAGGGTCTCTTGACCACCCCATTCTATTATCTGTAGCTCTCTCTGCACCTCTTGTGTCCCATATCCTGTGCACTCCTTATTAATGCCTTCTAGCAACCCCAAAAATTTGTTGGATGAAGAATAATAGAATACATAGATAGTTAAGTGAATTGATTAATCAATAAATTGATTATGGTAGGAATCAAGCCAAGAAACACATCAGTTTGCTTTTACTGACAAGGAGTTCAGTGTCAGTAAGAACATTTTAAAAAACGAAAAAGTTAAAATCGTGAAAACAAAATACCTTGCTTTGGAAATATAGGTCCCACCAAAACCAATCAAGGCTGCTATATATCTCTTTATTTCTAGTGAATTCTAGCCAACCTTTCATCTTTTAGACAAAATATCAACTTGAAATGTTTTATCCATTTACTCAAAACACATAACCAAGAGACCCACATAGCCCTGTTTATAACATGGACATTGATGAAGCTATACCAAATGAACAAATGGCATTCTTTTCATCTTTCAGATTTAGAAAAAAAGATCGAAGGTTTGAGTCTAAGTAGACAAGAAAAAGCTGATCAACTGAAACAATTGGAAGATCAGGTTATTGCCATTAAAGATGAAATTGTTGAGAAAGAAATGAAATATGCCACCTGCTATAATTAGACAGAGTTCAAGTGTAAAAGCTTCTGCTGTGTTGATGGCGTCTGACGCCCACATCCTGGAGCTCTGCAGTAAGGCCAGCCCCTCCAAGACCCTCACCATGGACTGCTCAGCGTGGCCCGAGGGAGGAACTGGAAATGCCACATCGGTGCCACTTGCAATACAAATAGGGAAGGAATGAGATTGTTGCTGGCTTCAAAAACCTTTCTTCTTTGTCTTTTTTCCTTCTCCATAACTGAAAAATAATCCGTATCTATGACAAGTACAAACTTAAGTTCTCTATGTACTAATAATCATCTCTATCAAATGAACCTAAACATTTAATAAAGACATCTGACATTAAGAAGGATAAATATGGATGACAAGTAGTAGGCTGTTTTATATTTTGTTTATTTAGATTTGCTTTTACTTTTAAAATATTCAATTTTAAATAAAATGCATACAATTCTAAGTGTAACTTGTGTTCAACTTCTCTACGTACTCATTCTCTCAACTAGAGGATTCTGTTTTCTCCAAATGACACTGGAACAATATTTTAAAAAAAATATTGAACTACTTTTCATAATTTCTCTGTGGGCATTTTTGCCACAAAAGTGCTGCTTATTTTTAAAAGAGGGCAATCATGTTCTTATTGTTTAGTATAAAAGATCAGTGTATGATTTCACATTCTTCACTTTTTTGTATGTGTGATTTTTAACAGAGCATATTGTTTCTGTTCATGAATGCTGTTCCTCAGTGGAATTATTCCAGGGGAACTGGGCCTTACATCTTTGAAAAAGAAATAATATACATCAATCGACACATGAAAGAGGAAGACCAGCTGGAACCATTTCTACTAAGGGCTGATTCATAACATGGATTCCACAGTGGACTTTGAGATTACACGTGACTATGAAAGTTGTTAAAATGTAGGCCATTAATGAAACTTGGAGAATCTACTTCCCTGCAGATCCTGAGGAAGAGACGGTCACCTAAAGGAAGGACTGCGCAGAAAGGTCTCTTGACCTGTTGAGCACCAGGACTTTCACAAACATCTACCAAAGAATGGTGTAGAAAATGACCCAGAGAGTCAAAAATTTTAAGGGTCCCAAAGTCCGAGTTCCTTACTCCAGTGTTAAGGAACACACTCCGGCTTTGCCACCAGGATAGCAAATTTCAGCTTTGTACACGTGATAGACAAAGCATGCTTGTTTGTTTGCTATATAACATTCCTTCTTAGTGATCAGTCTGCACAAGGAATAGGTTATGGAAGGTGGGAATGCTGAAATGTGGAAGGGTCTGTCTGCTGGCCATGGAGTTCTAAAAATCCCCAGCTCTCACAGGACCCAAATGAAAAGGGAAAGCAACCCATTATGTCAGCAAACACCAGGCGTTTTAGTTTGAGGAGATGAGGAAATAGCGCGCGCGCGCGCGCACACACACACACACACACACACACACACACACACACACACACCAAAAAATGCTATCATTTTAGGGGATGAGGAAGAACAAAGTATGACAGGTATGAATGAAAATGTCTTCATGAAACCCATTATTTTGTATCCTAACTTTAAAAATAAAATAAATATTAAATCTGGGAGTGGGGAGTTTTGCTGGTAATTCACTGCAGCGTTCCTTATATTAAAAACAGGGCTGGAGAGATGGCTCAAAGGTTAAACCGCTTTTCTGCAAAGCCTAATGACTCCGGTTTGATTCCCCAGTACCCACATAGAACCATGTGCATGAGATGGTACATGTGAGTTCAAGGCCAACCTGGGACTACAAAGTGAGTTCAGCCTGGGCTAAAGTAAGACCCTACCTCAAAAACAGACAGACAAAAGGCAAAGAAGCCAGGCATGGTAGTGCATGCTTTTGGTCCCAGACCTTGGCAGGCTGAGGTAGGAGGATCACTAGGAGTTGAGGCCAGGTACAAGGTGGGGAAACAGAGTGAGTTCTGGGTCAGTCTGAATGAGAGTGAAACCCTCTCTTGAAAAGACAAACAAAAAAAATTGCAAAGACTCTGAACAACTAACAATAAAAAGCCAGTTAAATATTCTATGACCCCCTGAGCTCTGGGTAACCAACAATGGAAAGCAATGCCAGCTTAGTGAGCAGGAAAGGAATGAAGGGAAAGGACCTCTGATAACTGGAGACATGGCTGGAGCAAATGTAACTAAGAATAACTGTGCATCTAGGAATGTGGCCGGAGTCACCCCTTAGCACTGAGGCTAGAGCACATACACAATGACTTACAAAGACATGTACAGAGTGTGGAGGGCCATCAGCTCCTGCAGCACCCCAGAGCCAGCACCAAGCAGGGGCATCAGGGAGATGGTGGTGGCAGCGAGACTTTTCGACTATGGAGGAAGGCTTATGTATCAGGAGTTGTAATCTTTGATCAGTGAATGAAGCCAAGGTGACAACTCAGTAGGGGATCTTCGGGCACCATTCCCCCTCCCTAATCCAATCTCTTACTGGGGGATGTATCCATGCAAATCAGCCTTCTGGGGCAGAGAGCAGACAGGAGAGATACCAGAGGCTCATCTGGGTTAGAGCAGCAGGCCCCTGTGTGTGACAGGAAAACCTCATGCTCAAGTCACATGACTTTGTTCTCTTAAACCAGCTGAAGCAACATCTGTCCTCATGAATACCTTTGGGACACTAGGAGACCCCAAATCTTCTTTCACTCATTCCAACAGTCCTCTCTTCCAGCAGCAAGGGCATGGTGGCCAACAGCCAGGAGATAGCACACATCCTGGTTTGTCCAGCTCTCTGAATCTGCATGTCCTTCAGCAGTGAAATGCTAGTTAACACTTCCACTCTCCTTCCCAGGGTGGCTGAGTTAACTCCTGTGAAAGGCTCTGAGAAAAGTGAGGTCCTCAGAAATCCTTCAAGTCGTGATTATTACATCACCTAGGATACATCTGAGCCTCCCTCAGAGCCACTGTCCCCATGGAGTTCTGTCTGCCTGTCTCCCAGCCTCCCTCTCATCTAACCCACAGACCTTTCTGCAAACTTCTTCCATTGTCAGCTAGCTGATGTGCCTTATCTGGCTAGCCAGATAGTACGTTCCAGAACAACACAGAGTATGTGTTCAGACACATTCGTGTCCTCTATAGAAGTTAGCCCAGTGCGGAGCACTTTGAAGAAATGCTGATTCACTTATGTAAACTGACTCCAAATTGATGCAAGTGAGACCATCCTCTAACCAGCACTGAGCTAAATTTTTTTCAACTGCATATGAACAGGTTCATATATCACTCAGGGCCTCTGAAGTTTCTACTGAAAACATTTCAAATCTTTTATTATTTCAACATTCAAGGAGAGCATGTCAAATGGGAATGGAATATATGCATATGACAAAAAATATTTTCCACATCTTTCCTAGTCTCAATAACTAACGCCTTATAGCACGATCTGGAATTCACTCTGTAGTCTCAGGGTGGCCTTGAACTCACAGTGATCCTCCTACCTCTGCCTCATGAGTGCTGGGATTTATTTATTTGAGAGAAAGGGGAGAGAGAGAGAGACAGAGAGAGAGAAAGAAAGAGAGAGAGAAAGAGAGAGAGAGAAATGTGGATGTACCAGGGCCTCCAGCCACTGCAAATAAACTCCAGATGCATGTGCCACTTTGTGCATCTGGCTTTATGTGGGTACTAGGGAATGGAACCCATGCCTTCAGGCTTTGCAAGCAAACACCTTTAATTGCTGAGCCATCTCTCGAGCCCTCATGATTCCTTTTTGCCAGAAAAATTTTCACATGACTCTGTGTGTCATATCGTGTGTGTGTGTGTGTGTGTGTGTGTGTGTGTGTAATGGGTATACAAATCAAACCTTTACTGATAATAAAGACTGTGTTGTGCAGTGTGTGGAGGTCAGAGGGCAACTTTCTTTGCCTTTCCATGTCATTTGAGACAGAGCTTCTCTCTCTAGACCTCTCTGATGCTGCTGGCCCTTTGCTGCCCTTGCTGTGAGTGTCGGAGAAATTCCCTGCCTCCCATCTTGCTGTCAGCATGCTGGGGTTACAAGAGCCTACTGGCCAGGGCTTCCAGCTTTTTATGTGGGGTCTGAGGATCAAACCTGAGAACTCAGGCTTGATTGACAAGTGCTTTATCTACTGAGCCATCTCTCTTGCCTACTGATGATAAATCTGAAAAACAAACTTAATTTAAGGTAATTATTTGATATACATATAATGTTACCATTTTTTAAAGAAGAAAGCAAATATGCTAATGAGATATGCTTATTTATTTTTACCTAAAGAATAACATGCTGGCTGAATTTGTGATACCGTAGGATAAAGACCATCTTTTCTCAAGTTTGATTGATATTTTTATTTTTTAATTATCAATGCTGAGATGGTCATTTTGTAGAAAATCATAATGACAGAGGTGTATGTTCAGAGACATTTCAAAATTTGTTGGAAATTCTGCCATAGTCCCAAGCTGAAATGTATTTTTTTAGTGAAACTCAAGCCAGCAAGTCAAACAATTGTAAAAATCAAGAAATATTAATTTGATACATGCTGAGGAATGATGGTAGGAAAATATGAAAAGTGCTTTCCATAACCAAACCACTATGATTTTGAGGGGGAGTTAGGTAGCCAGTCAGGAGAGAGGAGCCAAAGAGAGAACACCAAGCCTGCCTGCTTCAGCAGAACCAGAGTTCAGCATCTAATCCAGCCAATTAGCTCTCTCGCCCCCCACTCCTGAGCCAGTCATGAGCCCAGACCAGTCAGCTCACTCTCACTCACCTGGGCCTCAGGGTATAAAGCCCACCACAGTAAGGTTATAAATAGATGCTTACCCCTTGGGAAAGGCCTCTTCTTGGCTTTTCACCTCTCCTGAACTTTCAGGTTCCTGCTCTGATGATAAGCACCCTACTGGGCGAGATGGGGGACCCCATCCCTGTTACTACCCCTCCTGCCTTCCACATGGGAGGAGCTCTCTGTATTTTCTTCTCTTTTCCACTCTAAATCTAAAATCCCTTTTCAGGTTTTTTTGAAGACCCGACTCTCACATGGGCTCTCAGACCACATGGGTATATCCATTCCCCCTTCCTTGGTCCAAGGACTCTCCCTCAACCCCACCTGACTTATGAATAAATGTGATAGTTTAATAATTAGTCTTCTCAGTCTGTTTTATTCCAATTCTTTGTTAAAAACATGGTTTGGAGTTTAAGGACTTTTCTGGAATCACACAAATCTCATAACGAGTCTGTATAATTGTGTATGTTCAGTAAAAACCCTACATTCATAACACAATAGTTTCAGGCAATGTTGTTGGCACTACATGTTGGATGGCATGTGCAGTCAGGGTTGGAGAAAGAGGAGGGGAGGGGAGGGGAAGAGAGGAGAGGGGAGGAGAGGAGAAGAGAGGGGAGGGGAGGGGAGGGAGTCACACGTGCTGTGTCTAGAACCAAAGCTTCAGTGAGATCACACAACATAGGCAAATGCTACTAGAAGCACATCTGGTTTTGAATTAATTTTTGATCACTGGACAGGCCTCAAAACAATCCTCTCTGTAGAGCTGGGACTATAGAACACTTCCTAGCATGCATGAGGCCCTAAATTCAATTCCACCATCACATATTAAAATATTAAAAACAAAAAACAAACAAACCTCTTTCTTAGCACTACAAATGTGGTTTAGAGGTAGGATGCTCGCCTATCATGTGTAAGGCCCTAGGCTCGATTCCTAGTACCACAATATTAATAATATTTCTGTTTTTCTTGAAGACTCTTTCCCAGGGTGCCCCAAACCAAGCTCACACACCCCCTCATTCTTGCTCTCTCCTTTTCCCTCCCACAACCAGCCCCTTCGCTTAGCACTGCGCCATCCTCCACGATCATAGAGGTTTGAGGTGAGCATACTGTTGACATTCTCCAACTCACTTGACCATAAGCAAGGGTGAGTTGCTTCCCAAGGAAAGTCAGTGCCCCAAATAGGCACCAGCCCCACTTCTGAGCAGAGCTCCCCGGACCAAAAGGATGGAGAGCTTTGCCTTCCATGAAAGCAGACTTCATCCAGAAAACTCATTGTACTAAGCAGCTAAGGAATAGAAAACTAAAGGGCACATTTGAAAACATTTATAAAAGCTTATGTTTATATATAGCTCTAAGATTTAATATGAAATTTATTCATACACAAATACAACACACAGACCTTTCAGGAGTCTCTAGCCATTAAAAAGCATTTTATCAAGCCCAGCTGTGCACACATCCCACAGGTACATACTTGCTTCTCTCCAGCCCTCCCTTAAAACAAACTGGAATAAGGCATTTTTTCTTTTCCACTCACCTTATACTGCTAACTAAATTCTACCCAGCCCTGATCCTGGTGGTTTGCAGCAGTGAAGAATTTCAGAGTCCTAGTGACAGAAGGCCTCCAGGGAGTTTTCTGAGTGTCCAAGGCCCACATTCACTGAGAAGCAGTCTGTCATCTGGTTCCTCCTCTCCCTTTAAAACACAGAAGAATCAGGGTTATTCTTTCCCTGTTCTGCAACATAAAGCAGTCCATGCAGGACTTCCTTTGCAAACCTTTGCCAGCACCTTGTATTTCTCCGAGGAAAAACTTGAACCTATGTGTCATCGCTGCTTTACTCAGAAGGGTAAGCGGCCACTCTAGAAGGACTCTGCTTCCCTACCAACCTGTGTGCCCATCCTGCCAACAGAACGTCAGTTTATCAAACATATATTGTCAGAATGCACCAAGTTTTTGACCAGAGATATCAAGTGTTTGATTTTTTTTAACTTTTAAAAATATTTTATTCATTTGAGAGAGGTCATTTCTTATTAATTTCTTTATGTTTATGACCTGTGCTAGAAGTTAAATATTTTGAATATATGATGCATGAGGACAAATGGCAAACTAGCTAACCAAATAGAAATAGTTTATCTTTGAAATATTGAACAAAAATATGTAATCTTTTGAGACTGTTTTTTGAGAACTGCCAACTAAGCAAACAAACACTTTCAATGGAATTATTTTAAGATTCCTCTAACTCCATGTTATTTGAAAAGGGCTACATTAAAAAATAACAGAGGACCAAATTTTAGATATTAAGCTTTATGTTACAAAATGTAGTTAGTCAATAAAATTCATTTGATTATGTAGGGAAAAATACTTAATTATTAAAATTACTACTTTGTACTAATGTTCCTAACACAACCAATATCTAGAACATTCCAAGAACTCAAACAACAACCGGATTACTGTACTGTTTAAAGGGAATATCTTTTTTTAATCTTTATTATCCATAATTAGATACATTGTATGAGCAAATAAAGGGAATATCTTAACCTAACTCAAAACTCTCCTAGGGCCTAGTAGATGGAACCAACTAAGGGGCATCCCTTTCTGAACTGTCTAGAAAGAATTAGAAATGGAAGTTAAATGGAGCCTATAAATCTAAAAGCCAAAGCAGTGTTTGAAAATTCCAGAAATTCATACCATGGGAAGGAGCTCAAAGCTTGGGAAAGCTGTATAAACATTCCATATCTAGAGATAAACAGTTGGGGATCTTTGTAATGGCCAGGTTTAGCTGTGTGGGGCTCAATGCATTGTGACTGTGAGGAAGGCAAAGCATGAATGGAACATTCGAGTATTAAGAGCAGAACTGCTTTCTCTTGCAAACAGAAGTCTAACATTTCTCATAACTCAGTATTAGCAGTTCATTTCTTTAGACATGATTGACATAGGCTTTGGATTTAGTTGTTGTTTTATTTTTTATCTCCCAGGCTGGGGATCAAACGCAAGTCCCCATGCATGCCAGACCAGCACTCTGCCGCTGAGCTATTCCCCCAACCTCAGACTTACTGTTTCAAATAATCATTTTTCCATTTTGAAATCCCAGTTTTATTTTTCAGGTTTTCATCATTAGTTTATAAGCAGATGCATGGAAATGTAGGCCGATTTCTAATTTTTTTTTCCTTAACAAATTTTTAAAGCTACCTTGGGGAGCAAAAATAATGTGTAAAGTTTGAAAGATCTGAACCCAGATCTAAACCCAAGTTGCAGAAAGGGGGAAAGACAATGACCTCAACTCAGAGAAGCCTTCTGTGCTTTGAATGGAATATAGGAATGAAGGAAGTAGTTAACAAAGATTAATGTAGCTCTATAACACTGTTTGCAAACCCAAACAAACTGTAGCACTCATATTGAAACTCAAGCTTGTATAATGTACTGACATTCTGAAAAGCCTGCTTTATTTTTCCTAGTTGTAGCTGGCCAACTAGGTCACAAAGTTCACCAAAGTAAACCCACTTCTCAACATACAACGTCATTTCTGAGGATGTAGCCGAAGGAATCCATCTGAATGTTTAAATAATAGGTCACTAGAACAAGGGCTTTAGGTGCTTATAACGGAAAAAAAGTCATAAAATAAGAAAAATAAACAGCTATCATTTAATATTTGAAGCTATACAGAAAGTTTCTGGGGGGTTCTTTTTAATTCCTCAAGAATGATAGTTAGGTATAGGGTATGTACACTTTTTTCTTAATTGGAACCTACTTCTCTCCTTGCTCCTATGGAAGTAGCTACTGTATTTTTAGTGGGTATATGTGTGTGCATGTTCATGTGTGTGGGTGGGGGGGGTCATGTACCGTTCCATGAATGTGGACAGAGGACAATTTCAGGTGTTGGTCCCCATCCTCCACCTTGTAAAGGTCTCATTGTTTGTTGTGGGTGCTAGACTAGCTGGCCCATGAGCTTCCATGCATTTTGCCAGTGTCTGCCTCTCTTCCAGCCATAGTGGATGACGGCTGTTCATGCTCTGATGAGGCTTCTGAGAATCCAATCTCAGGCTGTCGGGCTTGAGCAGTGAGCACTTTGTCCACTGAGATGTCTCTCCAGCCCTTGCAGGCAACAACGCCTGGCTATTCTGTTACAGGATCTGGCATAGTTATTCTAAGTAACACTCTAGTGATGCCCATTTTGGATTATTTCTCCTTTTTTCTGTAACAAAACCACATTATAAATATCTTTATATGCATAATTTGGTGTATTTTTTTCCCAATGTGGTCTGAAGTTATCTATGCTTTAAATTAAACATTTCAGATTGACCTTCAGGAAAGCCCAATTTGACCTCAATAATTATTTATGTTAGTGCCCTCGTGGACCTCATTAGAGATAAAGCAGCTAAGACTTGGGGACATTGACTTATCATTACATTGTCAGCACTTGAGCATCTAACCCAACTGTGGGCATGGGTCACTTCTTGACAGTCCTCATGGAGATCACACTCCTCATTAGAGTAGGCAGAAGCTGCCGCACAGTTTGTGTTAAATTGTTATGAATTCATGTTCCACAACACAGCAAAGTTCTCACTTTCTGTAGATCCAACTGCAGGAAACGAATGTGTTATATGCTTTGTAAAGTAGTTGTATACCATCACTCGTTCTGACGGAAGACTTGTCAGTGATCTTTCCCTTCCAAAACTCAATGGGTGTAGTCCCCGACATCTATCCCCGCATTCCTGCAGGCTCCATGCACACTGCTGAGGAAACTAAGGTGCCCTCAAGGCATTTAAAACGCGGCCATGGCCACAGAGAAGCTGTATTCATCCATTACCCATCCAATTAGATACTGTGCCCTTACCGTGTGCTGCTCTCTGTGCCAGTGCCAGAGACAGCAGTGTATGCAAAAGGTGAGGTGCCAGGCTCTAGGACATATCCATTCTAGAACAATCTAGAAAGTTCCTCTCTAGTAGACACATGTTCAAGTATTTACTAGACCTGAGCTGGGGACAGAAAAGGTTCCATGTGTGAACAGCCTCTGGAGCTGGGCTGACTGTGGATAGAAGGAAAGCATTCCAGACGAAGAAACTCTAGGCATCAGGAACTGTCTAGTTTGGCAAGAGGTGAACACTACTTGTAGAAGGTCGAAGCTCACGCTGGGTGGGAGAGGACACTGATAGATGGAGAATGTGGAGATTGAAGGGGATTAGCCAGGGACCAGATTTCAAAGGCCTGTATGCTGATGAAGGTTCTGAACTTTGTACTGCTTCACAGATAAGGAAACTGAGACACACAGAAGTAATGTAAGAACTTGTCATGTTCAGTAAATTCACCAGTGGCTGGGTAATTTTCATTCCATAGCTTTTGGATTTTTTTAATTTAATTTTTTATAAAAGGTTGCACACATAGACCCGCTTTCCCCCGCCCCAATTCTGCCTAGGGTCTTTCATGGTGTTCACTGTGGGACCAAGAGGCCTCAGCCAGTCTCTGCAGAGATGTGGAAACATGGTACCTCAGGCTGTTCCCACCCCTCCTCTGCGATACTCCCCTGAGCCTTGGTGGGCAAGATAGAGATCTGATTTCCTGTTGCTTTCTCTATAGCCTCTGGATCTCTGTTTCTATGACGCTTGAATGACCACAGTGTCTGTCGCCATTTCCCTGGAACTGGTTTTCAGGCTGGCTTTCAGAGCAGTACTCATGACACCGCCTCCCCTGTAAGGACTTTCAGAGAAAGAATCCAGGCAAAGTCAACATTTTCAACCCATTTTCTTCGAAGTTTATTTGTACTTCAAAGCAGTTTTTTGGTTAGAATTTTTTAATTAGATCAGTTCAGACAAATACATTCTCTTTGCTTAAAAGAAAAAAACACAAGGCCAGAGTCCCCTTTAACTCCCTCTCCAAATACCATCCCTGTCTCCCCCTAAAGCCCCTGCTGTTTATTATGTCTCTTTCTAGAATTTTTTCACCATCTATTCTTATACAAAAGTGTATATTTTATTTATAGAAATAAAACATTGTGTTTGGGGGCACTCAACACTGGTTGAGTGCATACCTAGCATACCTGAGGCCGTGGGTTTCATCCCCAGCATTCAAAAAAATTGTTTTCCCATCATCTTAAACTTAACCCCTGTTTATTTTACTAATATCATATCGACTTTAAGTCAGCCTGGTTTTCCTTATGTGTATAATATATGCCCCTGTATGTAACAATGCTTGGTGTATAACAGGTGCTCAAGAAATGCTTGCTAAGAAATGGGAACTATGCTGCTGATAGGCTTCAGGTCCTGACTAGGTAGGTAGATGGAGATGCCAAGACCAAAGGTCAGCCAAACAGAAGTAACTATCAACACCTGTGGTTAAAAATCCCCTGGGTAGATGACTGGATTATCAAGCCCACATTTTATGATTTCCAAACAGAACCACTGAGAAATCACCTGGTCCTAGATGCTAATAGAAAAGAGGCATTTCATTGGCTACGGTGAAGAGAACAAACACACTTTGTCCCAGAACTGGCTAGCGGAATCCCAGGATTTGAGCAGCACCTAATCCTGGGGTGAGCCCTGTGCTGACTGGTTTCTGGGCTCTGGGTGGGTTGACCTTCCTCAGTCTGAGGAGGCAGGGTCCAGCAGAGAAGCTGTGCTGAAATAAATGCTCTTTCCCAAGAGCAGCCCCCTCTTTCAGATGAGCTGTGCTTGTAAAGTTAATTTATCAAGAAAGCCAAAGGCATTTGGCGGGAGAGGTGCTTGAGAGAGGAGATGGCTTCTGCTAGCATTCCCATCACTTCTGAAAGCACTCAGGGCAAAGACTGCTTTCCCAGGGAACCAATTCTGTGTTGGGAATTAGAATCTCCCCTCAGTATAAGCCATGAAAAGCAGTGGAGTGATTACCTTGCTAATAAAACCCACTTTCCTACATCACCCCAGGTAATAATTAACAACCCAGAACTCTATGACAATCTAATCTACTCTTTTAGCTACAAACCTATCATTCTGAGCATCGGGAACAGAGACATGCCCTGAGCCTAACTCCTTTAAAATAAGAAGTAGGCAGCTTTTTTCTTTTTTTCACATTTCTAAGTATTTGCTGTGTGCCAGGCACAGCACACGGAACTGTGGGAAGGCAAGGGGAGGACTGCAAGGACTCACTGGGAAGTCTGACCTTGACCTATCTTTTCCTTTTTCTGTTGTGTACGTGTATATTGCGCTCTCTCTCTCTCTCTCTCTCTCTCTCTCTCTCTCTCTCTCTCTCTCTCTCTCCCCCTGTGTGTGTGTGTGTGTGTGTGTGTGTATGCACGCACTTGTGAGTGCGGGTGCACATGTGGAGGTAAGAGAACACCAGATGTGAGTCCTTGCCTTCCAACTTGCTTGAGGCAGGAGCACTGATAGCCACTGTATACACCAGACCAGCCGGCCCATGAGCCCCAGGATTCATGTGTCTGCCTCCCATCTCCCGGTAGGTGCACTGGGATTCCAGACCCCACCCACCACAGTATCTGGCTTTGCACAGCTTCTGGAGAATCTGAACTCATGGACTCATGCTTGTGTAGCGAGGGCTTTATCCACCGAGCCATCTCACTAACCTACCTTTACCTTTCAAATAAAAAGAGCATCTGGATTAAAAACTGAATTAAAAAGACTTAAATTTTTGAAATATTTATAAGTCGAATGTTTTCTCCTCTGATTTTTAACATCCCTACAATGCTGAAGAAAGTACTATTAATGGAAATAAAATTTTTCAAAATGATCATTAAAATAAAATTATAGGCAGACTGCTTTAAGAGATGAAGTCACTGGGCATTGAACCCAGGGTTTCACACATGAGCTACACACCCAGCCCTTTGCTGCTCTTTAAAGAGCCAGGTTTGCAACTAGGTGTCCCAACCCATCAACAAAGAATAAAGAGTAAACTGAAAAGCTTTGCCTCATTTATAGTTTTTCTATGGCATTCCTGATAAATATAGGATTAGAACCTTATTTTTTTGCATCTGTATATGTGGTGTAAGTGCATGTGTATGTTTGTATGTGGTATGCAAGCCTGTGTGTGTGTGTGTGTGTGTGTGTGTGTGTGTGTGTGTGTGTGTGTGTGTGTGTGTGTGTGTGTGTGCATGAGGCCTGACATTGAAATCCGGTGTCTCCCTCGATCCCTCAATCTCTCTCCCTTTCTTTACTGATGACTTGAGCCTATAACTTGCCAAGTTAGCTAGTGTAGCTGGCCAGCTTGCTCCTTAAACCCCCTGCCTCTGCCCCTCAAGCATTGGGATTACATGGCTACCAATGCCTCCTGGCATTTACATGAGTGCCCAGGGTCCAAACTTGGGTCCGTATGCTTGTACTTTATCCTCTGAGCCATCTCCATAACCCCTAGATTAAAACTTAAAAAGAAAGGTTTGGAGTTCACTGGCACAAATGGGTAGAAATAAAATGCCAGCCTACTTCCAACTTGTTAGGAAGTAAAATGTGGTGGGTATGCAGACTCATGAAAACCTGCAGAGCTGGGATGAAATCTTCGCCTGCTTAGTCTAGTGACTCTGAAAACATTCAAGTACAGCCTTGGCTACTCTTCTTTGTGACCTCTCCTTTCGAGATGCTTACTAGGTGGGAAAGTATTTTTAAGGTCGTGCTGATAAAGGCATGACAGCATCAGACAGTATATACTGCTATGTTGATGTTAAAAAACAAACAAAATAAGCCTTCCAAATCTCAGGCTAAAAACAAGTTTACACCTCTCTCCTGCCAGACATCAGAAAACCTGTATTGGCAAAACCTGTGCCTGGCTTCAGGCACAGCTGCATCAAGACACTTCAAGGTGGTCCTTAAACACCCACCTTCTGCTCTCTCAGTTGGCTCCGGTCTCGAACAGCCTCTATGGTGGTTTCAGGCTGGCATCCACACCCGTCTAAGTTCAGAAGGAGGGAAAGGGTTTCTTTCCAGGAAAATCCCAGTCACCAAAACTGGTGAATTTGAGTTTCATAGCAATCCCTGAAACAATCACCGGGGAAAGTGGGGAAGAGGAAGTACACCGATTAGCCTGGAGCCCATGAACCTCATCCAGAACATCTGGGTTGAAACAGAAAGGATGAGTCCCTCAAGGAAACCCAAGGGGTGTTACCAGATGAAGAATATAAATGCAGACCAAAACAAAGACCTCCATTGAGGTAGGTCTACAACCTGTACCTGATATGGTTTCTGTATCATAGAGGGTATCACTAATGACTTGTTATTCAACTTTATTTATTCACCCAATAAATAGATATTCAATGTTGTGATGGTTTCATCCATGTGTCCCTCACAAACAAATGTCTTCTGAATGCTCGATACTCAGCTGATGGTAGTTTGGGTATTGGAACCTTGTTGGAGCTGTGTTGTTGGGAGGGGAACGGACTTATGGGGGTGATAGCAAGCTTCCCCTTGCCAGTGTTTGACACACTCTCCTGTAGTTCTTGTCCACCAGATGTTGGCCAGGAGGAGATGTCCACCCTCTGCTCATGCCATCACTTTCCCTGCCATCATGGAGCTTCCCCTCAATTCTGTAAGCCAAGTAAACCCATTTCTCCCACTAGCAGCTTTGGTAGGGTTCTTTTCTGAGCAGCAACAAGAAGGCTGACTACAACAGTTTTGGAAGGAGAGAGTGAGACCTGTTGTAGCTGCTAGAACCCTGATTCTGAGGCTTTGCCCTTTTGGAAGTGATTTGCAGGAGGAACGTGGATGGATTTGAAACCTTGACCTAAGAGACACCTTGCAGTGCTGTAAGTACAGCTTTGTGGATTCTGGTCAGAGTTGGAAAGACCTGAATGCAGTTAGAACTACAGATGGTGAGGTTTTGTTTATGAGGGTGAGAAAGAACTTTGTTGGGACTGGTCTGGAGGCAGAGATACTTGCTCTGTTCTGCCTGCCTGTGTCCTGAGAATTTGTACAGGGTTGCTTTGTGTAGAAATGGACTGGTGTGAGCAGACAAGGATGGCACAGAAAGAAATGAAATCTCTGGGATGAAATGACTGCCAGTTGAGCCATAATTGTTTGAGAGATTATGACTATTGAGATTGAGTCAGGTCATCTGCATTGGGACAGCAGAAAGAATGTGGACTCTTTGAAAGTAGGGGGCCTGAATGTTGAAGTTTTCCTGCTCTTCAAAGTTGGCTTTGTTCCCCACCCAGGATTAACAAATTGGAGCCCACCTGGTTCTATGGAGTATAACAAATACAGGAAAGAGGGTCATTGGTTTTGTTTTTTGAAAAACTATCACTGCTCACCGCCAGCGGAGGCAGTGATCACACAAATATACACAAACACCACTTAGGGGTGGACAAATGTGCCCTTTATTGCGGGGAATGAGGCAGAATATATAGAGCTTCCTGGCCAATCAGGGGGCTAATGGTCAGTCTTATGATAAGAACCTGTGCATAATAGTCAATCAAGATCACTTCCTGAAACTCATTAAGCCAAGCCCCTCTTGGCAGGCTGTCAGGTGCCTCCAAGGGCCCCCAAAGGCTTTCACACACCCCCACAAAAAATGACTATGGGCAGTGTGAAGCAGGTGTGTTGGATTGCCTGTGTAGAGGCCCCATGGAGCCATGAGGATGAACCATGAGTTGCATTAGAGACCCAGTGAAATGCCAGGACTATGGGATGGCTGCCAAGGAGAGCTGCCAGCATCAGGATGAAATGTTCCTGGACTGTGAGGAGCCAAGCTGGAGAGGCAGAATTGGAACTCCAGAGAGAATTATTGGACTTAGAGTTTGATGCTTGTTGTGTCTGTTTTAAATCTTGTATTGGTTCAATTTGTCTTTGCTAATGCCCAATGCCATCTTTTGCAGTATGAATATTCATTATGTTTTCTTGAAATTTATTTTTTATTATTGTATTTATTTTTTGTATTATGACTCAGTTAATGACCTTAGATTATGGGGATGTTTGACTGTCATTGGGGTGGATAAAAAAACTGTGGGGATATTTAAAGTTGGGCTGAATGCATTGTATTTTACATCATGTATGATTATTAGTTTGTGGGGGCCAGGGGCAGATTGTGATGGTATGTATCATCCAGGTGTCCCCAACAAATGAATGTGTTCTGAATGCTTGATCCCCAGCTGATGGTAATTTGGGTATTGGAACCTTGTTGGAGCTGTGTTGTTGGGGGGGGTGGACTTATGGGGTGATAGCTAGCTTCCCCTTGCCAGTGTTTGGCACACTCTCCTGCTGCTGTTGTCTACCTGCTGTGGAAGAGGTGATGTCCACCCTCTGCTCATGCCATCATTTTCTCTGCCATCGTGGAGCTTCCCCTCAAGTCTTTAAGCCAAAATAAACCCATTCCTCCACAAGCTGCTTTTGTTTGGGTTGTTTTTCTGCACAGCAATGAGAAAGCTGTCTACAACACATGTCTGCAATACCCAAGATAACTATCATGTGTATCATAAAAGAGTAATTTATGACATCTGCTGTAAATTTTATTTTTGGTGTGTGCATGCACAATGTGCACAGTGTGTGTGCAGAAGGGTGGGCCCTCATACAGATGTGGAAGACACCTGACATTCTCTGCTATTGTCTTCTGCCTTCTTTCCTTGAGATATGGTTTCTCACTAAACCCAGAGCTCACCATTGTTTGATCAGGCAGAGTTCTAGCAATACTCTGGTCTCAAACCCTGCAACCCTCAGCACTGGAGTTATGGGCCTGCATGACCATACCCAGCTTTTCACATGAGTCTGGGGATTCAACTTGTAATTCCACGGCAAGTACTCCTACCCACTGAGCCATCTCTTCAGCCCTTTTTCCTGAATATTATTTGTCATTAAACTTGACTGCTTCCTCCTAAACCTGTAACATTTTCAGAAGTCAAGAAAGTTGTAGTAAGTATAACACGTGGGAAGAATTGGTTCATAAGTGAATTTGGAAGTATTTCTAAAATGAGCTAAACTGGGTGGTGATTTCTTTTTCTCTTAACTAGAAAGGAAATAATGTTCGTACTACTGTCTTCTAAAAGTGGGTGTGTAACAACTAAGGAAATTTTCTTGTATGGTTAATTTTGAATCTTAGAAATATACTTCAATCTAATTTTCAAAAGAGCAAAAATCTAATACTTTCCATGAGAACAAGATTGTGTAAATAGTCAGGCTTTAAGATTTAAAGATCAAAGTCTAGAATGCAGAGTCTTTGCTGCTTCGCTGTCCATCAGAATGTAAAATGAGGAATACTTGACATTTTAAGACTGTGAAATGAAATCCAGGTGTGGTGGTGGCAGATATCTTTAATCCCAGCACTCAGGTGGCTGAGGTAGGAGGATCATTACAAGTATCATTGTAAGTCTGAAACCAGCCTGAGTGAGAAAACACACACATGCACCCCCACCCCACCCCAGGGCTGGGGAAATAACTCAGCAGTTAAAGGCACTTGCTTGCGAAACCTGCCAAACTGGTTTTGGTTCCCTAGTACCCACATAAAGCTAGATGCACAAAGTGGTGTATGTGTCTGGAGTTTCTTTGCTGTGGCTGGAGGCCCTGGTGCGCCCATTCCCATTCTCACTCCCTTTCTCTCTCTCCTTCTTGCTCTCGCATAAATAAAAAAATAAAAAAGAAATCACAAAAACTATGGAACAAAGGTGACCTTGAAAATGATTCTTGGTGGGCTTTTTTCCAAATGAAAATACTACGTATCTCTAGGAGATAACTGTCCCATATCCTTTGAGACAGAATGGTTAATAATTTGTAATCTCACTTGTCATTCAAAATGCAGAGAACTCTCTCAAGAAGACCACCTCATACAGAAACAGGCAAGGCTGGGTGAATATGAGTAAAGAAAAAGAACAGAGGCACACCAGCTCGAGTGGAGTCCTGCACAGACTTCCTAACCAGAAATTCACTCCCAAGCTTGGAACATCTTCAGAAATCAAGGAAGTTGTGTAAAATATAACAGGCAAGAAGAATTTGTTCGTGTGTAAAATTTGGATGTAATCCTAATATGAGCTCACTGGGCAATGAAATTTCTCTTTATCCTTGACTAGAAAGAAATTTATACTAGGTAGCTAGGAGGTAGGCATTTATGACTTAAGGAAGTTAAAGCGTACACTGCCTTCACTTTGACCCAAGAAACATTTATTGAGCACCTATAATGCGCCTCACAGTATGCTAGCCAATGTCCCTGCAAAAAGGAATGTTACACAATGCTTGTCCTTGCCTCACTGTCTCCTGGGACAGATAAACACATAGTTACAGCGTTGTGTCATATATGCTGCATTGGCCTCTCACGAGATTCTGAAAGAGCGACTCATGTAAAAAGCTGTGTGGTAGTGGACTGACAAAGATGTGTAGCAGGTCGGTAGACAAAAAGCATCCATGTAACAGAAAGTCATAAAGATATACATATTTCATGTAGAATAAAAGACAAAGGGAATCCATGGAAGACTTCTGAGTAGGATAATAACACAATCAAGGCTGTACCTCTGAAAACTCCTGCTTAGTAGTGGAGAGCAGCTATCTGGTGAGGGAAGGATCTGGAAGTAGGAACAACAGCTAGGGGCTCTTGTAGGCATTCAGACCAGAGGTGAAGAGAGACTGGACTAAGGAAGGCAGGGTGAGGATGCTGGAGCAATGCCAGCTCTAGGAAAGTAGACAAGGCAGAACCTGGCGATGGGGCCAAGGGAGTGGGGGGAGGAGAGGGAGGGGCCATGCTTCTCAGTCTGAGTTGGTTTCATGGAGAGGTGATTTGGAAGGCAGCTATGCTAACCACTACTCCACCAACGCCCCAGAGATGTGATTTGTATAGTCCTGGGCTACGTTAATACCCTGCTGTCACTGTCCTTATTAATAATAAAGGGGTTCTCCATTTGTGCCCTGATAATCATGTAGCCAGGCCTGCTCCTGGATTTCTGTTTGAAGCTAATGGGTGAATAATGATGCCAATAATTCAGATGAGAGCAACTCATCCTGTTCTATGAGGGGTGGGTGGAGAGGTCTGTTCAGCCTCGCATGGGGTTGATGTGCTCTTGTGTCATCCAAGCCTGTTAGAAATTGGATGAGAACTCTGAGCCAGGTAGCATGTAGAGATGTGAAGGCAGGGAAGGGGCAAGGCAAACTGCTGTAGCCCCTAGATGTGGATGACCAAGTGTGGAGGCAAGAAAAGCTAGAGACAGAACCTCTGTAGTACTGATAATTTGAATGAAATGCCCCCGGAGGCTCATGTGTTTTGAGTTTTGGGTCCTCAGCTGGTGGCAATTTGCTGAAGGAGGTGTGTTGTTGGGGGTGGACCCTGTGGTTTATTAATGCAGCCCTGCTGGTGTGAGCTAGCTAGCTCACTGGAACCCTCCCCTGCTGCCTTGCTCCTGCTGGGATGAAGCTTCCCTTGAAGCTAAACTGAAATCGGCCCTTTCCTTTTGCTGCTTCTGGTTAGGTGAGTTTTTTTCCCTAGCAATGAGAAGGTAACTGATACAGGCAATGTTTAGGGATCAGAGATGCTGGTGGAGAGAAATGGAGAGTGAAAATCCAGCGGGAAATCTTTGGAACTGTGACCTAGAAGCCAAGAAGAAAGGAGTCTGAAGATGGAGGCACGATCACCTGAAGCATATGCCACCAGGTCTCAAACAGGCCCTCAGCACGGGAGCTGTGCATTGCATCCAGCCATCAGAGGGACTGGGCAACTGCTAAGAACGAGGGTAGCTGGACCGCAGTAAAGCACAAGAGAAATGATGGGAAAACAACCTGATTTCTAAGGGAGAGCGGACTGGAGGGGTGGGCAAAAGGCAGGGCTCCTTTCATGTTTACTTAAGATGGAAGAGACTGAGGAGTGTGTGAGAGAGAGCTCTGATGAGAGCCAGACACACGTCCATGAGGAAATGCAAGGTGAGGTTGGAGGCATACACAGTTCTTTGAGAGGTCAGAAGGAAAATGACATACACTCCGCCCCCTGCATATACACAGCATATGCAATACATAGTTTAAATTCCTCCATTTTTTTCAGTAGTGTTAAATTGACTCAGGAGACTGAGGTGGCAGGATGGCAGCTAGGCTCCTGAATGGCACTGGAGGTGAGTAACCCTTTGCAAAGAGGGGACGATGACTAGGGACAGGTGGCAAGGAGGGCTTCATGTCATGCAGCAGAAGTCAGTCTTACGAAAGAGAAGGAACTAGGCAATTGACGATGGTAACTGTGGATGAAACAGAATATAAAATTTTGGCCCTAAAAGCTGAGCAAAGAGAAAAGAGGTTTGACTTTTACTATTTTTCTTTTAATCCCTAATAGCCCCTCCCAACAGCCAGGGTGTTCTGGGGAGTGTGGGGGGACAAGGGCTGAGCCAAAGCTCCCCCAGCTTCAGCTGGGCAAGGGCTGGTTTGGTGAATAATTAATGTATGTTTTTCAACTCCCAGGGCAGCATACTCTGTGGTCTAATGATTAAACTTCCCTGGGCCTGATTTCATTGCAACTAAGTTAAATACTGACCAATTAAGCACTTAATCCCTTCTCCTTGAGATGCCTTGAAAACAATCCGCTCTCCAGAAGAGTCTAACTGAGGGCAGTCCTCTCGCTCCAGGCACATTTATGGCAGGACTGAAGAAAGCTGACTCCATCCATTGCTCAGGGCAAGTGAATTGGGATAACTCTTAGTAATGTAGTGAAGTCTGGTCCCCTCTTTATCACCCAGTAAGTAGGGGAGCTTCTATTACCCCCATTTAACCTTCCTGACCACACACAGTGCAGCGAGTTCTCCTTCTTAGAGCCTCCCATTTGTACAGGGTGGGATGCTACAGTCATGAGGATTGGGTTTTGTTAAGTATGGAGAAGGGTTTCATGAAAGCTTTTGGTACTTGGCTGTGTCAACCTTTCCGCGGAGAGATGGGAAAAGAGGGTATTAAAGACAGTGTCCTTCGAGAAATTACCAGCCACTGTTTGGATTCAGGTAAACCGGAGGTTGTTTGCTTGAACAAAGGAAAATTTGGTGCCATGATCTCCTGGGTAGCAGGGACTACAGGCATGTCCTGAGAAAGAATGTGCGGTGGAGATCAGTGGAAATTTGAAGACATTGTTCACGTCGCACCCTCCCAGAGCCCTAGGCTAGCCCTTCCACACTGGTGTGATGGGTGAAAACGCAAGGACTCACATTCCACGAACCTACTCGACCCCCTTTCTAAGGGGTTAACCCAACTCACCTCCCCCTAGCGCTGGGGGCCAGTTTGTAGCCTCACAAAGGTGGACCGTCCTGTGGTCGGTGACCTGCACACCCACCTCGAGGACCAGCCCCGGGGCATCCCGCCCTCCTCGCTCGGAACGCGCACCGGCGCGGCGCGGCGCGGCGCGGCTGGGGAGCCCGGAGCCCCAAACCCCAGCCGGACGGCAGACGCGGCTGAAAGACAAAGAGACGCCTAGGGGGTGGGACAGCGACCTCACCCCCTCCTCGCCTAGCTGTGGCCTCCCTCGCACTCCGTGTGCGCATGAGCAGAGGCACCTCCCCGTCCCTCCCAAGGCTAAACTTTCTAATTCCCTTCTTTGGGCTCGGGGGCTGCCAGGAGCGGCGACAGCTCGCGGCGCCGGTGAGGACGAGAACAAAGTGGCTGTGCGATTTCGCCCCTTCCCCGGCCCAGCCCCCGCTTCCGTGGGAGCGGCAGGAAATGGAAGGGCCCCTCTTCTCCCTCTGAACCTTTGCCACCCCCACTCTACCTCTCCAGGGAGGAAGAAGAGGCTCGGCAGGCAGGCGCGTCCTCCCTCCCGCGCCGCGGCGACAGGACATGGGGCTCCTCCAGGTGTTCGCCTTCAGTGTCCTAGGTAATTCCGAGGAAGGGCTGGGGGAGGGGGCGCCTTGTCCCCCGCTTTGAAGGGATCCTGGGGTGCGCGGGGAGGGATCGGGAGAGGGACTGGTTGGAAACGGCGCGTCGGGAATGGATGGATGGACGGATGGACGGATGGATCGCCACCGCCCTCGCCTCCCATAGAGGCTGGGGACCGCACACTCCGACCCGCATCCCTTGGGCGCTGCGCCCAGAGACCCCGGGGGCTCCGCACTCGGCCAGTTCCTACAGGATCCCTGGGGTGGCCGGGCTAGCTGTGCAGTGTACCCCAAGAACCCTTTACGCACGAATGTGCCCCGGGGCCGAGCGCAGGCTGCGCCCTGGGAACAGATCGGGGCCATGTGGCTTCAATTAAGTATCGCTGTTTGTCTCCCGTGGCACCGTGAACAGCTGGGCCGGGTGCTTTTCTCGAATGGCGAAGCTAGTCCAGAGCGATCGGGACACATTTGCCCCAGGTTTAGGGAAGCGGCGCCCACCGCAAGCCCAGCGCCTCTCCGTGACCCTGGCGCGTGCCCGCATAAACTCTCATGGAGCCCCACGCTCACACTTCCCACACTCACACCGCAGATGCGCGCCCGGCCACGTGCCCGCGGGTTCGCACGCGTGGGCGTGCTGCTTGTGGCAGTCCCCCTACGCCCAGGTTCAGGCACTTTCCCAAGTGGCATGCCTCGGGTGGGTTTCCCAGGAGGGATGCGCCTGATGCCGTGCCTGGGTCTCTGCGTCCTTCCCTCCACATCCCTGCTTCCCTGCATCTCGGCTTCTCTTTCCATTGTGTCAGTTTCCTGTATATTCGCCTCCTTCTGGATCCTCTCTATCAGTGCCTCCTGCTTATTTTACCTAGGCTTGTCCCTTGCCACCTTCTCTCCCTCCCCCAACCTTGTCGCCTGCCCCTCCTGTAGCCCTGTGCGGAACCCAAGTGCACGCTCAAGAACCAGAGTTCAGCTATGGCTGTGCTGAAGGCAGCTGCTACCCCGCCACTGGTGACCTCCTCATCGGCCGAGCCCAGAAGCTTTCTGTGACCTCGACGTGTGGACTGCACAAGCCTGAGCCCTACTGTATCGTCAGCCACCTGCAGGTGAGGGCGGCCAAAAGGAGCATGCTCAGGGCACTCCCATCCCGCCAGCAATCCAGATTGAAAGCTCCTGTGCCTGGGCAGTTCAGGGATTAGGCTGGCAACTCACCCTGTCACCCCAACACAGTTTGCACAGTTGTATACGACAAACACTTCCTGTCGCCCACAGGTGGCCATAGTCCTTATGGAAAGCCAGAGCAGCTGACTGGCCGGGCCCCTGCCCTGTGCTGCTCAGACCCAGGGTTCCCCAAAGTCCGGTTTGTTGTTTAACTACCTTTGAAAGAATGTGTTAACGGTGATTAATCCTTTTTGTTGGATGCTGAGCATCCCAGCTTTCAGTCAGGATCAGCACTTTACTTAGTGGAAGACCAACATAAAATTTTGTTACCTGTTTCAGAAAGTAGATCCAGGTTTTAGATTTCAGAGTTCATATTTATACAATCAGATCTAATATAATAATATCCAGAAGCAGGAAAAAGAAACCCTTTTCTTGGTTTTCTGTTTTAAAGAAGGCTGGAACTCTGGTTCTTAACAGTATCAAAAGGTGTTAGTCTCATACTCAGGACAAATTCCAAGCTACTTGCCCAAAGCCTAGTGAGGCCACTGCTATTCAGCAGGAGGAGAGAGTGACCTGTGGGTTTGCACAGGAGATGCCTGAAAATATAGTGCCTCACACAGCAGAAAGCCCATCCTGGAGACCTGATGCATTAACCTGAAGGAATGTAGTAAAGTGGATTCCACTCATTTGCTTCCAGGTTTATACAGAGCTGTCTAGACTGCTTCCTCCTGATTAGAAGGAGGCTATAATTAAACTTTCTTTTTTTTTTTGTAAGTTCTGGTAATTGTTCTTCAGCACTAGTTTCCTTGACGACATGTTAATGAAGGCAGTTGATGTTAGCTCTTCTAATATTAGCATTTAAATTTTACCTACACTGTGTGCTAGCATGTACTTCAGAGGTCTGGACATCCTGTAAGTGAATCATCAGATGCTGAAATAAGCCTTGACCACAGTAGAAATTGAACTTAAAAGCAAGTAGAGCCAGACCATGGTTTTGATGATTATCCATGAAATGGCGGAGTGCTTATCACAGATACCGAGGTTTAAAGAAAGGCTAGGTTTAAAGAAAGGAGGCAGGCATACACTCCTCTCTAAATCAGAGTGGGTCTCAAACCAGAGCCAGAGGCCTTCATTCCTAATCCCCATGCGTCACAGCCCTGACTTCTGGTCTCTATTTCTTTCTTTCTTTTTTTTTTTTTTTTTTCTCTTGGTTATAGACTCCATTTTTTTTTTTTTTTAGAAAGAAGGTAATAACTAGTTAAATAAAAATGTAAGAGTATTGTGGATTGTGCCCTTTTTCACCTTTGATCAACTTCTCTTTATAAATACTTATTTCCATTTTAACATCATTATCAAAGTGGAGAATAATCTGCATTCCAGACATTGTAAGTCCAGAGCAAAGCTCCACGTTGAAAAGAATCTATGAGCTGGTGTTGCTTAGGATTCACTGTGACATAGTGCCACCAGCAGAGAAGTCTTCTGTCCCTACTGCCTGTGTGGCTGTGACAGCCATTGTAGGGAAAAAGAGAAACTTAATTACTATAAAATGTCCATCTTCATTCTAGTTTATGTCCATTTGAAGTTCTTTGGATTGGCTTCTGTCTATAGTGGGCCCAATATAACAGAGCCCAGGAACCCTTCCCCAGCTGCTCTGAGCATCTCCTCCCTCCCCCACTCTGCTGCTTGGGTAGAGTAGAAACTTAGAAATCTGCTATTGGGGTCCCCAAGGCCTCTTGGAATGCTTTTGCCTAATACTTGGTTTCTGGCTCATGTAGTAGGGTTTTGAAAATCAGGCCAAGTCAATTGTTCTTTTTATTCTTTCATTTTCATTTGCTTTATGTCAGCAGAAAGTCTAATACCTCTCCAGCGTTTTACTTTATAGAGTAAGCTTCTCTAGCTATGTACTGAGATTAAGACTTAAACCTAGAAATTTGATTTTGATAAAATCAGCAGCTTATGGAAACAATGCCTTCTTTTATGCTTGAATTTGAATATGCAAGAAAGGAGGAAATTGTTTTCAGGGATATTTTAGACTCAGTAAGTTACAAGGAAAACTGTGATTCCAAGCATGAAAGTATAGTTTTTTTTGTTTTGTTTTGATCATATTCACCTTTCTTGAAGGTAGTGGTTTGGTTTTGCATTTTGAGCATCTTGATTTTGTTCTTTAGACTCATGAAACTATCTTGTTTGTAGGAGGACAAGAAATGCTTCATATGCAATTCCCAAGATCCTTACCACGAGACCCTCAATCCTGACAGCCATCTCATTGAAAATGTGGTCACAACATTTGCTCCAAACCGCCTTAAGATTTGGTGGCAATCTGAAAATGGTATGTGGTTAGTATGGGAACAAGTTGCATGAAGTGTGACTGGTGACTGGGAGGGTATGGGATTGACTTCTCAGTCCTGTAATTAGAGACCCTGACAGATTTGCTGCCTGGCCTGTCTTGTCATACCTGACCCTCCTTGAAGCAAGTAAGAAAGCAGTCTTTGATGCTAGACCAAAGGAGTGTTCTGAGGGGGCTTCAAGGGAGGGACTATGCTGGGGGCAGTCAGGAGAGGGCGTGGGAAGACCACTCACCCCTCAGGCCCTTATTGCTCCTATACCATCATAGCAGCTTTCATTGTTATCAACCCCAAAGAAAAGGCACACTCAGTCTCTTCTTTACAGAAAACTTCATAGTAGTACCATGAAACAAGCACCATGATAGAATTTTGCAGTCTTCAACATAGCTCTGATTCCAAATTAAGCAATTTCCCAGTGACTGGGAATCTAGTCCCTTCTCCTTTTATTTGGTATTAGCGTACTAAGATCAGATGTGGTGTGACTATTCCTATGAAAGTAATGTCATGTGTTCCCATTCCACACTGGTTAAATTCTAACATCTAAGAATAGAGTTGATATTTATTTTATCTCTAGTAGTTCATTAGCATGATAATGTTAGATCTAATGTGTTTTGAGACAGGTTCTCCCTAGCCATGTAGCCCAGGCTGGCCTTGAACTCATAATCCTCCTGCCTCAGCCTCTCAAGCACTGAGATTGTAGAAGTGATCCACCATACACACCTAGCTTCATTAAATCTTTAAAAATGCATATGAAAAAAAGGTCCTCAAAGAAATGAATTTAAGCCTGGCCACAAACAACCTGGAAACAACCAGATGTCCTCATTCTATGCCCTATAGCTAGGGAGCTCTCAGATGCCTGCAGTTGTTTATCATCCATTATTCTATAAAGAGGAACTCCCTTAATGTATTTCTTGTCATTGGTTATGAATTGCAGATTTTCTGGAAGACTTATTTTCTAGGGAGGGTTGGTTGTTCATTGGTTGGCTTTTTGAATTTATTGGTTTCCAACTTGATTGAGAGAGATGAATCCTCAGAAAGCATTCACCATTTAGATGACTTATTACAGAATTAATCATTCTTACAGGGAAACATTCTGGTTGATGGTTCAATGTGAAAGAGTCTACAAATCTGAATCACAGAGGACTTTCAAAATAGCACAAACTTTTATTAGCAGGGGCTAGGAACATTTCCTGACTGCCTGTGTTCTTCAGTGAAACAGAAAGATAACTAGAAAGATCCCTGGCCAGTGGGAGTGAGGTGGCCCCATTGTAGTCATTCTGAGAGGAAGATTTTTCATTATCAACAGTTAATTACTTTCCACAGCTTTTTTGGAACAAAAGATCCCAAACACCAGAAAGATTTTCAAAACCCCAGACTTGAGCTCTGTCACTGTGTCATGCAGATGAGATGAGATGAGACAGATGATAGAAAGCCATGCTGATTGTTGCTGTACCCTGCCATCTCTCTGCTGTCTGATAGCTCACAATTGAAAACTCTGCCTGTCATTGTAACTTTGTCTAGTTTCTATGTGTTTTGCACAAGTTGGGAGGATACATGGTGATGTTATATCTCCAATGCCCGGGTGTGAGACATTCCTGGAATGCTCGTGACTTAACTGCCCCTCCACAATGCTGTATTCTTAGATCTGACAAACAAGATACTCTGTAGGGGGTTCTTGTTTCTTTTCTCCAAGCATTTTTTTTTATCCCATACTAAAAAAGACCAAAGCATTGTGCCCTATCAGGCTGTAGATATAAATGGAATGTGCTTTGGGGACACACGTTGCAGTATATGTTCTTGTGTTACAGGAATTAGTCTGTGTACTTTACATTATTATCTCTTAATTTTGAACAAATATCACAGGTTTTTTTTTTAAAGCCTAGAAGAGGAGAGATGGATAGTGGCTTGGCTAATATTTCACTCAAAAATAAGTGTTCAGAGTTTTGTAAGATGGTTCTTTTTAGTAAGCTTGATAAGATTTGTTAGTATGACTAGTGTTTTTCTTTAACATTCCGACTAACTCATATCCGGTCCAGTGACCACTTTTCCCCCTCAGTCGACTTGGCCATTTTCCAAGCAGGAGAGTTTATTTCAAAAGGCCCTACTGATTTCCTGAAAATACACCAGCCATGACATGATTCATTCTGACACATTCCTATCTTCTTGTATTTAAGACTTCTTTTGCCCTGGAAGATGGACCCTAAAGGGTCCTTCTAAACAGGAAGGTAGAACAGTCTCTTTGACCCAAGGGGCAGGCAAGAGGTCCCTAGAGAATGGGCCAGGGGTACTTCCCATCCCTGGAATTCCAGCGGCTTTTTAAATCTTGTTCAAGTGGGTCCCTCTAACCCTCAGGGCACTGTGCAAAGGCGCATTTGTTTGTTCAGGCTTTCCTCTTGAAAGGGAAGATGTTAGTGTTTGTTCTGAGCTAGTTTATTTACTTGACTGCTTCTTTGCCTCTCTGGTATTGTTTTTCAGTGGTGGCAGAGCATCCAGAGGTTGCCCCATCAGGGATAGGTTTTCCTCAGTTGGCATTCTTGTAGCTAACTGGTGTGGTAGGTTCATCTGTTTTCTTTGCTGCCACCCAGAGAAAAGGAGGGTTTGTGTTTCTGCTGGACGGTGGCTGTGTCTCTGCTCAAGGCTGCAAGCTGACCTCCTACTGTGCACAGGAAGTGCCCCTCCCCCTTTGACAGTCCTTTGGCTTACAGGAGTGGGACAGTGGTTTTGGCTTCCTAAACTAGAGATGTCTGTCTTGACAACATGAGTGGTATTCAGCCAGATGTCTTGTTTCAGTGAGTAGATGGAGAAAGCTGAACTCCAGGATGATTTGTGGAAAACCGAAGCATCGTTGACGTGGGCTTCACCACTGAAATAAGTAAAGAGGATTATCATTAGTATCCAACTTCAGAAAGCAAAGAGAATGTCAGTGAGGAGCTTAAAGATAACTGAAGGAAATAATCTCTGCTGTTCCCAGATGTTCCTGCTGACCTCAGCATTTCCTTCTCTCTCTCTCTCTCTCTCTCTCTCTCTCTCTCTCTCTCTCTCTCTCTCTCTCTTTTAAATCTATAGGCATGGAAAATGTAACTATCCAACTGGATTTGGAAGCAGAATTTCATTTCACTCATCTCATAATGACCTTCAAGGTAAGAAATCCATATCTTCCTTCATGGTGTACATGAAGGCACTGTATCATCCCTCCTTCAGAGCCAGGGGTATTGTGAGTTAACCTAAATGAGAACTTAATCATTATTGTTACAACTTGAAGTAATTGAGTGAGCTTTTAAAATGTGGGCATGAATAGCAACCTTTAACAAATACTCTAACTTCATGACAGGAAGTAGAGAGAGTCTTTATTCTAAGGTAATTCAACTATAAACTTTTAATTACAGATCTCTTTATAACCCCATAGAGAGAGGCAGTGTTGACTCCCTCCCAAACCACAATAAAACACCTACAGAGTAAATCTCTGGTCCCATGAGTTTATGTATTAATTCTAAACCTCATAACTGAAAAGCAAGTGTATTTAATTTTCAAACTTTTGTGAAATTTGCGGGAAGAGTTTTACAATGCCTTAAAAAAAAATGTATGTTTCTTCTTAACAGTCGATTTTCCTTTGCAAGATGTAAAATGACTCCAGGACTGGAGAATGTCTTTGTACAAAGTGCCTTTGTTTCTTCTTCAACAGCTGCCTGGAAATGACAGACTTCACATGGCTTAAAGTACATGTTGGCGCACAAAAGACCCATAATTTGCTTATTGCTTTCCAGATTAAAATCACTTTTGAATAGTTTTCAGTTGAAGTTGGGACCTTATCTCCACCCTCTCAGATTAGTGAGGTGCCGGGCTAGGCTTTCTGTGTGGGCAAGGAGCCACAAAGCCTCACTTATGTCCGCTATCCCAGCCCGAGAGACCAAGGTGCAAGGTCGGATGTGGGAGTCAGAATGTGACGGACATCAGCCGTGCAGTTCCCAGGCCCGAGCTCTCCAGCCCCTTGCTTTCCCCATGGCCCGTTGTGGCTGCTGGGGTGGAAAGGTTTCTGCTGACACCCGATAGACTGGCTAGAAGGCCTTTTACTAAATAACTTATCAGGAGCTTTTTGTCTCCAGCCTTGTCCTTTCACTGACCACAGGCTCAACCTAGTGGTTAAATTGAAACTCATCCATATGTCAGGAATGCCTTCAGGTTATTTGACACCTAAAACAACCTCAGAACCCTCTTTCTTACAGTTTATAGCCCTATCTTTTATTTGGGAGGGGCGTCTGTCACTTGGATGTTTCTGAGTTCATTGATCTACCCGAGTCCTTTAGGCATTAGTTCTGTAGTTGGATGTTCATGTAAAGGAACACAATGGACCAGTTCTGCACATAAGTACAAAAGGTCAGACCTTGGAGGTGGCAGTTGAACTGAGATGTGACCTATGGGTCCAAATGATCAGGTTTCAGGTTAAGGGAGAAAATTTACCCTTCAGGTTCTGGTTTCCATGGGGTTGGGCAGGAGTGGGTATGACTTGTGTTCTGTCCCTCCTGACACATGTGGGCAGAGCCTACCTTGAAAACAAGAGTTATGCAGATTGGCCTCAAGGGTGGGGGGGGTGAGGGAAGGAAGGGAAAGGAAATAAAAGTGGGAAAGCAGGCTAAAGTCAGAAGGCCCTTGACTCCTTGCTAAGGAGTGTGGGCTTTAGAAAAAGTAGGGAGCTGTGGATACAATAAGACCAGTGGCTCAGAGAGGTCACCCCCCAGGGAACAGGAGGAAGGGACTGAGACATATGGGGGCAGAACAGAAAGGCATGAGTCTAAAGTCACCAGGAAACTGAAGGTGATCTTCTGAGTAGTAGTATAAATGGGAAGAGGAGGAAAGAGAGGAGGGATGAAGATGAAAAATATGTTTATTCCCACCCAAGCTGGCTATGGAGATGGTTGATTGCTGAGTGGATTGGGTTTTCTTAGTCTGGGAAAACAACCTCGCTTTGCATATGCCCAGTGTGTGTGTGTGTGGAGGGGGGTAGGCAGATGTTTCCAGTCTCTTGTTTCTTGTGCATTCAGAGGCCACTGTGCAGCAACATGAGGCCTGAGAAGGTTGATGACTAAGCAGAGTGGGGGGAAGGCTTCCGTCCTTGAGGTGCAGTGTGTTGTTGTAACAGCTTCTTAACTCTGCAGGAAATTGGAGGACTGCTCAGTGGCCCTTTGGGACTTCGCTGTTTCCAGAAGGGAGGGAGAAGGAAGCCCAGCCAGGATATGCTTCAGTGCTTTTCCTCTCTGCTCCCTTTGGCACAGAGACATTAGGCGAAGTGTCCCCCTCCCAAGCCTCCCCATGTCTCTCTTACCAATTTGGAGCCTGGCCTCATGGGAGTACCCCAACCTGTTTGGCACACAGGTTCAGTTGGTCAATGGGCTTCTCGCCCCTTAATTTAAAATCCTTAGTCTAATATTCTTTTTGGTTTCATAAAGCATCATTTTCTTCTGTGCCCAGATAGGCAGAAATGTAACGTAGCATCTGTCAAAATCAGGATTGTTAAGGTAGACCAAGGGTGGTGTGGGCACACACTGGGTTTCCCTGTGAGCTCTGCAGAGGCTCCTGTCTAGTGAGCATGATAATTCAGATGTATATTTTTATTAGGTTCTCTTTTCTAGATAGGCTGAACTTTGATCTTCCTCCATAGTAACCAGACTTCTACTTCTCAGAACCCATGCACGGTGTGCATTGGTGTGAAGCACTTGCCTGATTGGTGTGAAGCCTGTTTTGGTTCTGAGTATTCCTTTTCTTTTTCCTTTCCCTCTGGCTCTCTACCTTTCATTCTTTACTATGCCACTAGCCAGAGAGGGAGGGAGATGGTTTTGGTTGAATTCAGCTGGATTTGAAGCTGAGCTCTGTCTAAAGCGATCACATCAGTTAATGTCTGTGAGCCTTAGTTTTCTCCCCTGGAAGAACAGTGTGGTATGAGGGTGGTGTCCTGAGACCACCCACCATAGCCAAGTGTCACAGACTGGGTAGTTCCAACAGCAGGCATTTCTTTTTTTTTTTTTTTTTTTTTGGTTTTTCGAGGTAGGGTCTCACTCTAGCCCAGGCTGACCTGGAGTTCACTATGTAGTCTCAGGGTGGCCTTAAACTCATGGTGATCCTCCTACCTCTGCCTCCCGAGTGCTGGGATTAAAGGCGTGCACCACCACGCCCCGCCAGACATTTCTCCCAGTTCTAGAGGTTGGATATCTGAGGTGGAGTTGTGGGAGAGATAGAATCTTTGGAAGCTTCCATCTTTGGTTTGTTGATCGATGTCAGTCTTCTCTCTGCTCTTACCTCGTCAGTCCAGTCTCCCAGGATTAGAGTCCATCCAATGACCTTTTACTTTAGTTACTGTTTTAAGACCCTGTTTCCACATTCACATTCCCTGTCTGAAGTATGGTGTTAGATCTCCATAGAAGCCCATAGGGAGAATTGAAGGAAAAAATGTCCATCCTGTCATGGATGTGTCTTCCTAGGGGTTGGCCCTTGTCTTGCCATTTGCTTCTTTGTTGGAGACATGGTGTGCTTGGAGATTTCAGGTATTGTGTGAATGCAGTGACTTCCAGATCTATGTTAAGTCCACATCATGGTTTCCACACCCCACATAGAACAGTCCATACAACCGGGCCAAACCAAATGTCTTTGCTGTTCTCCAAGTCTTCATCATTGGCAGCCCACAACTCCTCATCATCTGGTGCATTCCTTCTTTCCTCTACCCTTTCCTCTAAGATCTCATTGATCACCATGTGTAATTCAGTATATTCGACTGTCACATCAGAACAGTCAGCTCCACGCCTTTCTCTTTACCCATGACTTACCTGCTTGAGTTAAAAACCTTTGTCTTTCTTTCACTGCGTTTCCCTGGTCCTTGTTTTTCCCATCTTCAGTAACTCCCATATTATGTTGTTCATTTTATTCTGTCCACTTGAATCTTTCAGTATCCCCTCTTTTGTGACAGAAAGCCATGGCAAAAAGCCACACTAACTTCCATAGCCACCCCTACTACCTGCCTGGAAAATACCTTTCAAGATCCTGGGTTTTGTGGGTGTTGCAGTCAGCTTTCTAGTTGCTGCGCAGAAAGAACCCAAACAAAAGTGGCTTGGGAGGAATGGGTTTATTTGGCTTACGGACTCGAGGGGAGACTCCATTCTGGCAGGGAAAACGATGGCATGAGCAGAGGGCTGGACATCACCTCTGCCACAGCAAACAGCGGCAGGAAGGTGTGCCAAATACTAGCAAGGGGAAGCTGGCTTATAACCCCCATAAGCCCATCCCCAACAACACAGCTCTAATGAGGTTCTAATTCCCGAATTGCCATCAGCTGAGGATCGATCTAGCAGAACACATTCATTTGTTTGTGGGGGACACCTGGATCAAACCATGACAGTCCGCCCCTGGCCCCCACAAACTGATAATCATTCAAGATATAAACACAATATGTTCAGCTCAACTCTTAAGTCCCCGCAGCTTTCAACTGAGCCATAATACCAAAAATAAACCCATAATGGCACAGAACATTCACAATGCAAAACATGAGGCACAGCAAAAACAGATTGACCAATACAATACAAGATTTAAAACAAACAGGGCACCATCAATCTCTAACTCCA